>JAFBJQ010003096.1:275580-343246 GCA_016785345.1 Trinectes maculatus
CCAGGCCGGCCGTCCATTTCACATAAGTAAACACAAGGCAGAGTAGCCTAGCTGTGCTGTGGAGGTGCTGGAGAGCCGGCAGGCGCGCTGAAAGACAGAGAGAGAGCTCACCAACTAGTTCCCGTGCGAAGTCTGTACATTACTGTACATCCGCTTAAGCCGAAACAAGGAAGTTCACGGGAGATGTGTCGTAACCACGAAAACGACGTAACTCGCGACCGTCGTAACTCGAGGACCCCCTGTACCAGATACCTTTACAAGAGGTATCTGGTATTCCAATTAGTTTGATTGGTGCTTAGTTTATCACTGTTTTCCACCATTCCCTAAAAGATATTGTCAGCATCTCATCTGTACATGTGTTGTACTATAACTATGTAACAGTTAAATCCTTATTTAAAACTCCAAAAGAGCCTGATATAACAGCATACAGGGTATCAGTGCAAACATAATGCAGTAATGACACAAATCAGCGACACCTTAATTATTGTGCATGGAACAAGTTTATTATTAAATTGAAGCCATTTCGTTGACTCTGTCAAACAGTAAGGGAACTATGATGATGACGCGGTGACTCATTACAGTGTACTGACAAATCCAGAGGGACATTATGCCACCGAAATTATATTTGTGCACTGGATGTGTTGCATTACTTGCCAAAAATAAACTGAAAGGAAACACGAACAGTCGCGTGCACACTGTGTTTATGCTGTTGAACTGGTAACAGATTTATTAGCGAAAGAGTTGAAGAGGTCCTACTACTGATATCATTACTGTCTATAAAAAAGAACTGGGTAAAACATTCACAACCCGAATGCAAATGCGAGTATATTAAGTGAGATGATAGCTGAAGAGATAGCTTTTGAACACTAGCAGATCTTCAGTATAACTGTTTAACACTGTAAATAATTCTGCTGCATATGACTCTATATGTTTCTCAATATCACAGATCAGGGTCAGGTCAAGGGAATGAATAGTTTTTCAAAAATTATTGATTGATTATATATATATATATATTAAGTTAATTAAGTTTGTACGTCGAGGTTTCACTTTATATACATATATAGTGGAGGCACCGGCTGGCATATGATGTGATTCACGGGTTTGGCACAAAGAGCAAAGCAGGAGAAAGTGTGTAGGCTGTAGCAGCAGCAGGACAGAGGGTAATCTGGATAAACAAAAAGAAAACTCTGTTTTGGACACTGAAGATTCACGGACAAGGGATGGTTTGTTGAGCACTACCACAGGAGACGAGTCTGAATCACTTGGGTGACTGTTGCTCGCTCGAGCAGAACACAGCTGTGGGAGAAAGCGGGTGCAAACCTGAGTCAGCGCCATTTTTCCCCCTCTTAGTTTGTCGGAAACACGCAACATGCTACTCTCACGGTATGAAGCCTAAACAGCTGTGGTATCGAGTAAGGCAGGAACACATGTTGTGGGGCTGGATGGAAGGCTCATATTGTCAAACTGCTTAAGTGACAGCAGACATCCAATATTTAAAAGCAGAAAAAGCTGTCCTGGCAAAAACGTCTTTCTGTGGCTAAATTAAAACCTCGCACAACTGACCTTTGTTGATTGCAAACAAACCACAGCTCTCATAAACAGGACAAGATGCCAACATTCTCCAGAGCTCATCCATAAACCTTTCAGATGTTCTTGCTGATGAAATGACCTTTGTGAGGTCACGTCTCCCTCATAATATGAACCATTGTCTTTTTCTGGTTATGTTTGTACTGGTTGTTTCTGTTTTACACTTAAATGTGCATGAGAACATTTGTCTTCCTGAGGCCTTATGAGCTGGCATCATTGGAATCAAGCTGGTGACGGCATGTGACTGAAAGTCTTGGTGGTCGTTAGTATTTGTGTGTCTCTCCTGTAAACTAATCGGAATACCAGATACCTTTACAAGAGGTATCTGGTATTCCGATTAGTTTGATTGGTGCTTAGTTTATCACTGTTTTCCAGCATCCCCTAAAAGATATTGTCAGCATCTCATCCGTACATGTGTTGTACGATAACTATGTAACAGTTAAATCCTTATTTAAAACTCCAAAAGAGCCTAATATAACAGCATACAGGGCATCAGTGCAAACATAATGCAGTAATGACACAAATCAGCGACACCTTAATTATTGTGCATGGAACAAGTTTATTATTAAATTGAAGCCATTTCGTTGACTCTGTCAAACAGTAAGGGAACTATGATGATGACGCGGTGACTCATTACAGGGCACTGACAAATCCAGAGGGACATTGTGCCACCGAAATTATATTTGTGCACTCGATGTGTTGCATTACTTGTCAAAAATAAACTGAAAGGAAACACGAACAGTCGCGTGCACACTGTGTTTATGCTGTTGAACTGGTAACAGATTTATTAGCTAAAGAGTTGAAGAGGTCCTACTACTGATATCATTACTGTCTATAAAAAAGAACTGGGTAAAACATTCACAACCCGAATGCAAATGCGAGTATATTAAGTGAGATAGCTTTTGAACACTAGCAGATTTTCAGTATAACTGTTTAACACCGTAAATAATTCTGCTGCATATGACTCTATATGTTTCTCAATATCACAGATCAGGGTCAGGTCAAGGGAATGAATAGTTTTTCAAAAATTATTGATTGATTATATATATATATATATTAAGTTAATTAAGTTTGTACGTCGAGGTTTCACTTTATATACATATATAGTGGAGGCACCGGCTGGCATATGATGTGATTCACGGGTTTGGCACAAAGAGCAAAGCAGGAGAAAGTGTGTAGGCTGTAGCAGCAGCAGGACAGAGGGTAATCTGGATAAACAAAAAGAAAACTCTGTTTTGGACACTGAAGATTCACGGACAAGGGATGGTTTGTTGAGCACTACCACAGGAGATGGAACTATCTGGCAGAGTAGTGGAGTGAAGAGCAGACTCATTCTGGTGCAGGAGATGAGCTGAGTGGAATCAGGTGTGTCTCGTCTGGTGAAGTCTCTCACAGGTGAAGTCTGTCACAACACCATGTCACACACCTGCTCTGGATGAGAAACAGAGAGGGGTTTTCTGTTAAAAGACTCTTCTGATCTAAACTCTAAGAAATGTGTTTGCCAATGATTAGTTGCATGGACATGCACAGTTTGCATGTAGCTTCTCAGTACAACACCCATGTGTCTCTTTCTTCTGTCCCCATGCATTGAGTTCAATAGCTAGTGCATGGTGTGTGAATATTTGTCAGAATGTGAGCACAGCATAATTGTATTTAAACATGATGGAAGGTTACTATATAACCTATATTTTTGTACACTGCCTTTAAATTATAACACAAAGCCTACCAATCAGCCTTGTTGTCTGTAATTGGTGTGGCAGATGTTTTATTTAGTGTCAAAAGCACATCTGTCACACAGGGTGCCGAGGCATAAGATGAGGGAACAGGGGAGAGGAAGGGAAGAAAGGAGTTGATAGGTTCAGTCACTGTCTGACATTTTGAAAAAGCCTTTGCTGCTGACACAGGTGAGCACAGACAAGGGAACATACATTACACCGATGATTGGATAGTGAGCAAACTGATCACTCGTTCATTTGCACTCTTTCACCCTGGGGTCGGAAGTGTGACACGAGGCGTTTGTTCATTTTTCCACTGCTGATGTCAGTTGTTTTTTAATCAGCACCACCGGTCTGTAAGTAGTGCAGGTGTGGCTCAGAGGAAGGGTAATGCTGAGGATGTGTGAAATTACACTTGCTATGGGGTTAAGATGAAAAGCACCAAGCAATTATTGTAAAACTTTGGATTAGCGACTGTTTTTGTTTTTGTTTGTTTAGTTGTTTTAGGGGTGGTCATCATAAAATTAGCAGAGGTTTTCACTGTTTTGCTAGTATTTACCCTTCAGAACATAGAATAAATGTTAGAAGACAAACAGTGACTCCATTTCTCCACTTTCCTATTTGTTAATAATCTTAATGGCTTATTGGTTAAAAATAATCAGCTTCTCTATTCTTTATTCTCCATTCTCTGTGTTCTGGATGTGAAACTGGTGGCATGGGAAATGCTTGTGCAATACATGTACTATTATAATTCACTCGCACACACTCATACAACAATAGGAAGTCTTTAGGGTAATTTTAGTTTTGTTAATTTTCTCAAGGACAATTAGACAATCGGACAAAAGGAGCCAGGAATCAAACCATCAACTGTCCAATTAGTGGGGCCTTAATCTACAACCTTAGCCACAGAGACAGCATATGAAACTTTAGATAATAATTAGGTAATAACTGGTCAAACTCTCTTTAGGCAATAATAAACTCAAACATGTGCTTCGAGCAATGTTTGATCAATTTTGCATACTGTTCAGGAAGAATCTGTGCCATTAACAGTTTTTATGTACAAAGCATTGATCAATGCAATAACATAATTTGAGAGCAGCATAAAGAATGGGTAACAAATCAAATAATGGAATTATATTACAAATATTAGGGAGCTGAGCACATGTAAAGAAATCTGGTAAATGACTGTTTAAGGTTTTTGAAAGATATACATACACATACATATACATATAATTTATATTTAAAAAAGGATAATCAAAACAGTAACCCACCATCCCCTAAATGTCAAGTGAAGGTGTGGTGTACAATGTTCCACCATGAACAAGACTTTAGTTTGTATGTTGGCATTGGAAATATGGATGGTGAGATGGATCCCAATGCTGCTTAGAAGGCAAAGACATTCCAGCCACTGGTTTGATCCCCTTGGAGAGAAGAAGCTGAATGCCAGACCTTCTGTCCAAGTCAGTATCAGTGGACACAGTGTGGGAGAAAAGGCAATAAGAATCAAAGAGTACTTAGTCCAATTTAGTTGTTGTGTCCCACTCGAACTCTCACACAGGACTCAGAAAGAATCCTCAGATAGACTCCGCAGAGAGACTCCTCAGATAGACTCCTCAGATAGACGTCTGAGAAGACTGCTCAGATAGACACCTCAGAAGACTCCTCAGATTGACTCAGCAGATAGACTCCCCAGAGAGACTCCTCAGAAAGTCTCCTCAGAAAGACTCCTCAGATAGACACCTCAGATAGACTCCTCAGAAAGACTCCTCAGATGGGCTCCTCAGATGGGCTCCTCAGATAGACTCCTCAGAGAGACTCCTCAGAAAGACTCCTCAGAAGACTCCTCAGATAGACTCCTCATAAGACTCCTCAGATAGACTCAGCAGATAGACTCCCCAGAGAGACTCCTCAGATAGACTCCTCAGAAAGATTCCTCAGATGGGCTTCTCAGATGGGCCTCTCAGATGGACTCCTCAGAAATACTCCTCAGATAGACTCCTCAGATGGGCTCCTCAGATAGGCTCCTCAGAAAGACTCCTCAGATAAACTCCTCAGATGGGCTCCTCAGATAGACTCCTCACAAGAAAGACTTTTCAGATGGACTCCTCGGATAGACTCCTCAGAAAGACTCCGCAGATGGGCTCCTCAGATGGGCTCCTCAGATAGACTCATCAGAGAGACCCCTCAGAAAGACTCCTCAGAAGACTCCTCAGATAGACTCAGCAGATAGACTCCCCAGAGAGACTCCTCAGAAAGACTCAGCAGATAGACTCCCCAGAGAGACTCCTCAGATAGACTCCTCAGAAAGGCTCCTCAGATGGGCTTCTTAGATAGACTCCTCAGATGGACTCCTCAGATAGACTCCTCAGATGGGCTCCTCAGATAGACTCCACAGATAGACTCCTCAGAAAGACTCCTTGGATAGACTCCTCTGTTAGACTCCTCGGATAGACTCCTCAGATGGGCTCCTCAGATAGACTCCACCGATAGATGCCTCAGAAAGAATCCTTGGATAGACTCCTCTGTTAGACTCCTCAGAGAAACTCCTCGGATAGGCTCCTCAGATGGGCTCCGCAGAAAGACTCCTCAGAGAGACTCCTCAGAAAGACTCCTCATAAGACTCCTCAGATAGACTCAGCAGATAGACTCCCCAGAGAGACTCCTCAGATAGACTCCTCAGAAAGATTCCTCAGATGGGCTCCTCAGATAGACTCCTCAGAGAGACTCCTCAGATGGGCTTCTCAGATGGACTCCTCAGAAATATTCCTCAGATAGACTCCTCAGATGGGCTCCTCAGATAGACTCCACCGATAGATGCCTCAGAAAGAATCCTTGGATAGACTCCTCTGTTAGACTCCTCAGAGAGACTACTCAGATAGGCTCCTCAGATGGGCTCCTCAGAAAGACTCCTCAGAGAGACTCCTCAGAAAGACTCCTCATAAGACTCCTCAGATAGACTCAGCAGATAGACTCCCCAGAGAGACTCCTCAGATGGGCTTCTCAGATGGACTCCTCAGAAATACTCCTCAGATAGACTCCTCAAATGGGCTCCTCAGATGGGCTCCTCAGATAGACTCCTCAGAGAGACTCCTCAGATAGACTCCTCAGAAGACTCCTCAGATAGACTCAGCAGATAGACTCCTCAGAGAGACTCCTCAGAAAGACTCCTCATAAGACTCCTCAGATAGACTCCTTGGATAGACTCCTCTGTTAGACTGCTCAGAGAGACTCCTCGGATAGGCTCCTCAGATGGGCTCCTCAGAAAGACTCCCCAGAGAGACTCCTTAGAAAGTCTCCTCAGAAAGACTCCTCAGATAGACTCCTCAGAAAGACTCCTCAGATGGGCTTCTCAGATAGACTCCTCAGATGGGCTCCTCAGATAGACTCCACCGATAGATGCCTCAGAAAGACTCCTTGGATAGACTCCTCTGTTAGACTCCTCAGAGAGACTCCTCGGATAGCCTCCTCAGATGGGCTCCTCAGAAAGACTCCTCAGAGAGACTCAGCATCCTCAGATAAACTCCTCAGATGGGCTCCTCAGATAGACACCTCAGAAGACTCCTCAGATTGACTCAGCAGATAGACTCCTCAGAAAGACTCCTCAGATATACTCATCAGAAAGACTCCTCAGATGGGCTCCTCAGAAAGACTCCTCAGAGAGACTCAGCAGATAGACTCCCCAGATAGACTCCTCAGATAGACTCCTCAGAGAGACTCCTCAGATGGACTTCTCAGATGGGCTTCTCAGATGGACTCCTCAGAAATACTCCTCAGATAGACTCCTCAGATGGGCTCCTCAGATAGACTCCACAGACAGACTCCTCAGAAAGACTCCTTGGATAGACTTCTTCTGTTAGACTCCTCAGAGAGACTCCTCGGATAGGCTCCTCAGATAGACTCCTCAGAAAGACTCCTCAGATAAACGGCTCAGATGGGCTCCTCAGATAGACTTCTCACAAGAAAGACTTTTCAGATAGACTCCTCAGAAAGACTCCTCAGATAGACTTCTCAGAAGACTGCTCAGATAGACACCTCAGAAGACTCCTCAGACTGACTCAGCAGATAGACTCCCCAGAGAGACTCCTCAGAAAGACTCCTCAGATGGGCTCCTCAGATGGGCTCCTCAGATAGACTCCTCAGAAAGACTCCTCAGAAGACTCCTCAGATAGACTCAGCAGATGGACTCCCCAGAGAGACTCCTCAGAAAGACTCCTCAGATGGGCTCCTCAGATGGGCTTCTCAGATAGACTGCTCAGATGGGCTCCTCAGAAAGACTCCTCAGAAGACTCCTCAGATAGACTCAGCAGATAGACTCCTCAGAAAGACTCCTTGGATAGACTCCTCTGTTAGACTTCTCAGATAGGCTCCTCAGATGGGCTCCTCAGAAAGACTCCTCAGATAGACTCCTCAGAAAGACTCCTCAGATAAACTCCTCAGATGGGCTTCTCAGATAGACTCCTCACAAGAAAGACTTCTCAGGTAGACTCCTCAGATAGACTCCATGTCTTTGTCTGCGTACGTCTTCGTCTGAGAACGTTTTCGTCTGATGAGACTGAAACTGCTGCTGAAGCTGCCATTTCAAAATAATGCTCACTGTCTACCTGAGTGCTGATTGCTAAGTTGGCTACAGGTGTGCTGGCCACAACCCCATAATCAGTGAGATTCACAGCACCTAGATGGCAGAGCAATAGAAACCTGACAAGAAACTCAGAACAATAGCAGATTAGCACCTTTAGTGAAAAGGCCTGACTCAGAATTTCTCTAAAATCTTTCTAAGGTTATCTGAAATGGATTTAAAGCCACACCAAACAACTTTCTTAGTTTGAAGCAACAGCTGACAGGTAAGCAGAAACCACCAGTTTAAAATAAATAATATACTCAACTAATCCAGCAGTCAATGAATAAAAATCCCAGTAGTTAAGATGATTTACTGTCTTTAAGACATGATTGGAGTTTAAGTAACTCATTTGTTTCATATGGTTTCACTGAAAAGTACAGCTGAGTGTCGTCTGCACAACAAGTTGTACAAATTAATGTCTGTTTTTCATAATTAAGAATTGAACAATTCCTTTTATGCTTTTATGCTAATTAATTGTTTGCGCCTCTGAAGAAGGATGTGGTGGTCAACAGTGTCCAAAGACACTGATGAGATTAGATATTGGCATAAGATCTTAGCCTAGATATTGGTCTGTAATTATTCAAAACCTATGGGTCCGGACAGAGTTTCTTAAGAGGACGTGTAGTTACAGCTGCTATAAAGAATTGTGGTACATAACCAGAAGATGGTGACAAATAGGTGTGTAGTAAAGTAGTATTAGACTGTGTAGAATGTTCTGATCAATAGAGCTGTGACTCCCAGTCAGCCTGGTTATAGTGACGAAATGAAACCTGGAATTATGTTTGTTTTCCTCAATGATAATGAGTAATAATGAGTAATAGGCAGCTCTGGCATTATAGAATGCCTTCTTATAAGCTTTAAAACGACTGTTTTTCACATCACATCTTCATCCCGTCTTTGGAAGTACAGTGAATTTGTAGAGATAATTGCATGAATATTCTACCTATACTAATTCAAAGTCAGTCCGACCATACATTGCAGGAGCAATAAAGCTCACTTTAATTATCCAACTTAACCTGCTATTAATCTGGGTAGGGTGTTATTTTATGTGAAATGACACACCATCTGCAGCTACAATACATTGCTCATTTGTTATCCACACATGAATCCACAAAAGAAGAGTAAACTTTTGAAGTATAATTCACCATCTCTGAGGATCTCTGAGGAACACATTTGGAAGAAATTTATAAACGTCTTCATAAATACCTAGAGCCTACTTTGGATTTTGCTTTATTCTTTGAGTGACTACATTTTAACAGCAATAACAATAAATCATTATACACTGTAGATCCCTTGGATCTAGTGAATAATAGAATTCAGTGAAGACAATGCCAATGGAGCCACAGCTTGAGAAAAAAGGTGACAGTTTGGCACCTTTATGTGCTCTCTCCCAGTGGCCTGACTGAAGGTGAGAACCAAAGGTGACATTTCCAGATATCATATGTGAAGAACAATCACAAACGCATATGGTATAGTCTGAACAGCGATTCACTTGATAATTGAAATTATCAGATTTGAGTCTAACAAAGTACTGAGCACATTTTCACATTATTCTGCAGTTCTGGTTCCCCCAGTGATTTGTAATTGTCTGGTTGGTAGCTATTTGAGTGTATTTAGAGTGAGTGCACATTGACTGTATGTATATATATATATATATATATAGAACAAACACTGACCAATACCTATGTCCAAATATGGTCTTTGTAGTGACTGACACTTGTATCACTAATGACAGATAATGATACTGATATCTGCTCTGCTAGGCCATTACTGTGGTGGACATTGTAAAGTAGCTTCTTTACACAGGCCGTTAGTCCACTTGACCACGCCGAGCCTTTGCTTTATAGTCCCAGAGAGCCCCTGTTATCCCCTTATCAACAACTAGGCACATACACTCTTGCTTTTAGAGTTTTATGTCTCCACAAAAGTAAAAGCTTCAGACATTTGGATGTCCACCCATCTTAACAGTTGGTCGACAAAGATCATGGTTTAACCATGTTATTCTACAAAGCAATGCGTCTCCTGTCGGCTTCCTTATACAGGGTTTATGGTTTTTCATTTCATAATCCACAGTTCAATGTAAAGAGTTCTCATTCCAAAATCTTTTCGGAGCTCATTCATTTTTATGAGTTGTTTTTCTTGTCAGTTTCAATTCTTGTCTCTCCAACGTTGACTCTGGAGCTATCAAAAACTCGTTGTTTTTCTTTTTGAATAAAAATCAAAGGACCTTTAGGTGAGCCTTCAAAGACACCTTACAAAATTTTCCTTTGGCGGGTTATTCCCAATGTTTACTTGGCACAGGCCAGTGCCCGATGGCAGCAGCGCTTATTCCCTCTCTGACACCAGTGTTGTCTTGTGCTACAAGGGGAACCCTCTGTGCCCACAATTAATTTCCGCCAGAGCCATAATATTTCTCTGGCGTCTGCAGGAGACTGGCAGTGACATTGAGGTCCATGGTCTCTGGGCCTGATCTTCAACAGACATCTATTCTCAACTCTCCTCCCTTGCAGAGACCTTTCTCTCCACACGCTTACCATCAAAGTTGTTTTCATGGCTTTTCTCACATATGATTAGAGGAAATGCCTCTAAGTTGAATTTTAGAATTACTGATGTACTTTGACTGTTTATTTATCAAGATGTTTCACAGGCTTCAAACCAGTTTTTAAAAATTTAGTACAACAAACATTTCTAGAACACTTAGATGTTTTTTTTTTTTTGTTTTTTGTTTTTACTGCTGTCTGCAGGGGAACAAATGTTGGATATGAACAAATATCCAGCTGGTAATGACCAGAGTTTTAGCCTGATGTTCAATCCGCTCATAGTACTCCAGACCCCGAAGCGTCTCAGTCAGTATTCAAAAGGGTGAATGGATCTGATATGTGGTAATTACACTGCGACTAGTTCTGTAGCTTTATAAACATCAGAATGAAAGTAAGCAAATCCTGTTCTGAAATAAACTAATTTACACATTTAGCTAAACAAGGGCCATGATCATGAGTGTCATTTTAATGGCTAAATTCATACTAGCTCATTATTCACTGCTAATAAGTCACTGTCACCAACTCAATGTAGACTAGTGATATAATAATACTTCACAGCACTCGCGTCTACCATCCCCATTTTAATCAAGACTCGCTGCTTATGTATGTGCCACTCTGACATTCTTTAATCTTTAAATTGTTAATGACCTTTACGTGAAAGCTATGTAAAGAATGTGAGAATGTTATCCGCCACTCATTTGAGTCTCCCGTGTGTCACGGTTTTCAAAACAGTCTGTGAAGTGGAAATGTTGGTTGTGAATTCAAAAACACCAAGAAATAAAACGGGAAATGAGAGGCTACCTTTCATTCTTCCTGGCATGGTATAAGCAAACTCTTTTTAGAGTCAGCATGAGCATGGTTCGTTCTAACGTAACAATGCATTCATGCTACACTTTGTTTTTTCTCTAAGTGACAATGCATCAGCCTGTCCGGCTAAATGCATTTGAAGATTTGTGACTGGTGCGAGCCAGCCACTTCTGAGTTGACAGAGGGATATTTTGGCTCACTGATCAAAGAGCCCTTTGATTACCCATTAACCATATATTCAAAACAGTGGAATATTTTGTGCGGCAGCAGGAGTGTTGGGACATTTTGTGGTCATGATTGCTCTAAGCATCAAAAAAGCCCTAATAATCATAATTGGAATCTGGGTTAAAACATATAATAGTTAATGGTGAGGTAGGAAAATTCCATATGTGCGATGTTTTCTTAAGCCCATGCGAACAGATTCCTTGACAGCGCTTGGTAAGGTAAAGTACAGTGTTTGTTCAGGCCCACAGACAACTTGTCTGTAGCTTCATGCACATGCAACAGGCCACTGTGGGAGACAGTCTGGCTGCCCCGGACTCAACAAACATTGTCACAGCAAACAAATCTGTTCCCAATTTTAATGTGATCAAATACATTTACAGAAATATTTTTTTTCGCAGGCAATACTCCTGTACTGAGACATGCAGCCTTGCCAGTGCCAGGAAGAGAAACATGCAGCCAAGATATTTCTCCTTTAGGAAAAACTCTGTGAAGTCATCCTTTCTATCTCTGTGACAGCTCGGGACTGAGAAGTTTAGCTGTCTCTTGAAGCTCCCCAAACAACATTTTGATACAGTTAGGGCAAAGGCAACATGATTATGTGTGCTGTTTCCTTCACAGTAAATGTGTTCTGCATCAGGGGATGGGGTAAAACCATGACAGGCTTGTAAAATCCATGACGTGCTTGGGATTCTTTGCCCTTATCACCACGTGGGTCTTTTTTTTTTCTGGCTGGTTTCTGAAGTGCAATGCCCACCCCTCTCATCCTAATCGTGCCCTCCGCAGAGAGAGTCTGGCAGACCTCACATCCAGCAAAACCTGTTGATAAGTGTCTGACGTTGTGGATGGGATGAGGCCGGGAGTTGAGTCTTGGGCTTAAGCCAAGAATAAATTATTTTTGGAGAAGAGAGAGAATAAGAGCAAATAAGGGTATGTTCTGGGCTTTATCAAATTTTCCAGGAAGTTTTTTTGCATGAAAATGAATCGTGCAATCAAAGCCATTTAATTCAAATAGGTTTATACCTATGCAAAGATTGTTTTCTCAGTGTTTGACCAGCAACTTGGCCAAGTATGGTCTAGACAGCAGTGATACACTCCCCTGTCCTCACTGTTGCCTCCCACCATGCCCCTTAAAGAGCAAGGGTTCATGGGAATGACCAATGGGAAGCACTGTTCAACTACTTCCCACAGCCAAGAGACAGCTGTAATCCTTTAACCCATTCCCCCCAGTTTGAAAACACACACACAAACTTCCTTAAACACAATGGAATTTGTAGGTACACACATGAGCACAGATCCGAAGACACATTCCACAGTACAGTTCCTCCCAGTCGTACCGTGATACGGCTACTAAATTGATGGTGTTTCTGCTGCAGTGTCCTAGTTTGGCTCTGAACATTCATCACTGGACCCTCCATGGCAAGCTGTGGCCACTGGCCTTCACTCAAACCCCATCCCATAGCGCCAGTGGGGCACTGATAAAACAAACAACACACTGCTGCCTACACAGTGACCCTCTGAGTCTGCATATTAAGACTCACTCTCTGCCTCCACCAACCCCCATCTAAATTACTTTTTTCTCATTCACCCTCTCTCTAGCCTCCCCCCAGCCCCAGTAGACCTCCTTCCTGTTTCCTCTCAATCTGCACCTCCTTCAGTGTGCCGGCCAACCTCCTCCTCTCTCCACATTTCTTTCTGTGCGTCTTTGCGCTGGGTGATGAAGAGGATTTAGGTAGCTACAGTAGCTGAGGGGGTTGAGGGGGCTGGAAAGGGAAGAGAAGGGAAGCAGTGGAGAAAGGAAGATAGCAAGGTGGATATGGAAGGGTGGGAGGATGGGGGGCTTTGAGTATACAGTTCTCAGAGGAGTGAAGTGAAAGCCAAGAGGGTTCTTCTGAGGAAGTGAGTTCAAGATCTATTCTAGCACTGTCATCATTCTGCCTTCCGCTCATCTAATAGTATGGACACATTTACAAACAGTGCTTTGTCATTCATATTGTCAAACCGCATGTTTTTCAATGACATTTGGCAGCATGGGCAAACTAATTAAAAATGTGAATTAAAAAAAGTTTGGACTATGTTTTCATTTGGTTATTGTAGGCAGAGTGTACAATGTAAGAGACAAGAATCATTTGTGGGACTGTGTACATACACACAGGGGAAAGGTCAGGTGTTTACATTGACAAATGCGTGAACTGTTCACTACCTAATCATCTCCCCCCTATTGGCCTGGAAGCTTTCACTGTAGCCAGTGACTGCACTGAGCATTTCATCTCTGTATATGTGGTGTGTGTTAGCAGTAGACTAATACACAACAACAAAACCATTCATTGTTCAGTTTACATAGAGATTATTGCATTATTACAAAAGAATTATCACAAATGATTTTTAAGTGGTACAAAGGTGTTGTCATTAATTTTCCAACTGCATATTTGGCCACAAGAGCCTTTTTGTGCCACAACCCTCTCAGCAAGTTCTAATAATGTATGCATGTTTTGTAATGTAAGATTCTTACCACTAATTTTGTGTTTATTACAATACAGAAAATTCAATAACACAGGAGTTACTCAGATGCATTTCCATTAGTTTTTAACCTCAGTGAAGTAACACCAATCAGAGGGTCCCAAAGCAACAATCAGGCAATAAATGCAGCTTAAAAAACACAAGGACACAATTGTCTCTTTGTGGTCATTTCATTTGACAAAAATAAAGGGGAGGTGGCATCAGCTGCTTTATCCAATTTCTTTCCTACCTTTGTGCTTTTTATAGTGCAAAATATATTTTTTTAAAAAGGTATAAATGATAAAGTACATTTCAAGATCAAGAAAAAAACAACACTGAACCCTGTGACAATAACAGGATTTTTCATTCAAGCAGCACATACTGTAATATGTAATGGAGGTGTATTGTCTGCATACGGGTGATACCTACAGTGTAATAACGAAGAAAAACCAGGGAACAAGGAGGCTAATGCCAAATGCTAAAACTATCTACTTGTACATTTAAACTCCATTTTAATTTGCTTAAATTCCCACTTAAAATTATATATAATATTATATTCATAAAAACAACCACAGTGTTGGTAGCAGCTTCCACTGAGAATAAGAAAAGGGAGCATGAGAAAGAAAGAATTGTTCGACAGGAAGCCTGTGATCGCGACGGCCTGGTTGAGCACAGAGGCGTTAATGTCTCACTAATCACATTAACTCACAACACTCACCCAGTCATGGGGATGGAACAACATGAATTCTCTTCACGGCTCAGGGATCTGTCTGCTTTTTGCTCAGACAGAAGCATTATAGAGTCAGCAGTTAAAAACAAAGATTCCTTGATGGGATCAGTGGGAGCTATTGAGACGTGCCGGTCTCACAGTTAGCTGAAGAGATTTATCATCTGTTTAATGCTGGAGGAAATTGTAAACGAGCGCACAATATGAGGATATGCAACAATACCAAAAAAGAGCAGGAGGCTGCTTTGGATGACAGTTAGTCAAGGCCTGATCTTTAGTAAGATCGGATCGGTTTCAGAACTGAGTTGCTGAGGGTGTTGAGAGGCTTAGTGGCGGTTGGCTCTTCAGAACGGTGGCTGTCATCGTACAAGAAGAGAAGAAGCAACATAATCAAAAATGCAGTTTTGCAGTTTTTAATCAAAAGAGATGAGAGGTGGAGAGGAAATGTACCGGTGTGTACATTCATTTGTCTTCCTCTTCTACCGCTTATCTAGGTCCAGGTCGCGGGGGCAGCAGTCTCAGCAGGGACACTCAGACATTCCTCACCCCAGCCACTTCCACTAGTTCCTCTGGGGGGACCCCTAGGCGATCTCAAGCCAGCTGAGAGATATATTCTCGCCAGCGTTTCCTCGGCCTACCCCGTGGTCTCCTCCCAGTGCACCCTGAACATCTCCCGAGGGAGACTTCCAGGAGACATCCTGACCAGGTGCCCGAACCACCTCAGCGGCTTTACTCTGAGCCCCTCCCAGATGTCAGAGCTTCTCACCCTATCCGGTATTCGCAATCTTGTTCTTTTGGTCACTACCCAAAGCTCATGACCATAGATGAGGGTCGGGACGAAGACTGACCAGTAAATTGAGAGCTTCGTCCTTCAGCTCAGCTCCCATTTCACCACAACCAACCAGTTAAGCACCCACATCACTGCAGACACTGCTTTGATCCGTTAGTCAATCTCCCGCTCCCTTCTCCCTCACTCGTGAACAAGACCCTGAGATACTTAAGCTCCTCCACTTGGGACAGTGTCTCCTCTCTGACCCGGAGTAGGCAGTCCACCCTTTTCCGGTCGAGAACCATTGTTTCAGACATGGAGGTGCTGATCCTCGTCCCAGACGGTTTACACTCCATTGCGAACCACTCCAGCGAAAGCCACAGGTCATTTCCTGATGAAGCTAAAAGAACCACGTCATCTGCAAAAAGCAGAGACAAGTCACCAAACACGACCCCCTCCAACACTTTGCTGCGCCTAGAAATTCTGTCCACATAAGTTATGAACAGAACCGGTGACAAAGGGCAGTCCTGTTGGAATCCAACTCCCACCAGGAACGTGTCCGACCTGCTGTTGGATATGCGGACCAAGCTCTGACTCCGACAGTACAGGGACCTGATGGCCCGCAACAACAAGCCATCTACCTCATACTCCCGAAGCACCCTCCACAGCTTACCTCGAGGGACACAGTCGTAACCCTTCTTCAAATCCACAAAACACATGTGAACTGGTTGGACAAACTCCCATGACCCCTCCAGCAGCCGTGCGAGGGTATAGAGCTGATCCACTGTTCCACGACTGGGATGAAAACCTCCTATATCATCTGTTTTACAATCAGACGCACCGTCTTCTCCAGTACTTGATAGTATACTTTTCGAGAGAGGCTGAGGAGTGTGATCCCCCTGAAGTTGGAACACACCCTCTGGTCCGCTTTCTTGATGATGGGGACCACCACCCCAGCCTGCCACTTCAGAGGCACCGCCCCCGATGTCCATGTGATGTTGCACAGGCGTGTCAAACCCAACAACATCCAGAGCCTTGAGGAACTCAGGATGGATCTCATCCACCCCCAGGGTGCTGCCACCGCGCAGCCTTTTGACTGCGGTGATGACATCACCCCAGTGATGGGAGAATCCACCTCCAAGTCCCCAGACTCTGTCTCCTCTTCCGAGAACATGCTGGTGGGATTGAGGAGATCCCCGAAGTATTCCTTCCACCGCCCAATGACGTCTTCAGTTGAGGTCAACTGCAACCCACTCCGACTGTAAACAGTGTGAGCTCGGCGCTGCTCCTGAGTCGCCGGATGGCTTGCCAGAACCTCTTCGGGGCCGTCTGAAAGTCTTCCTCCATGGTCTCGCCAAACTTTTCCCATGAGTGTGTTTTTGCCTCCCTGACTGCCCGAGCCGTGGACCGCTTGGTCTGCCAGTAGCTGTCAGCTGCCGGTAGCTATCAGCTGCCTCAGGAGTCCCACAGGACAGCCACAACCTGTAGGACTCCTTCTTCAGCTTGATGGCATCCCTCACGTCTGACCACCAGCAGGTTCTGGGATTGCCGCCTTGACTAGCTCTAACAACCTTGTGGCCACAGCTCTGATGGCAGCCCGGAATATTGACCACTCAGTCTCAATGTCCAATACTGCCCCTGGTACGTCATCAAAACAACAGACAGTATCCGTTCTCCAATCCGAAGGCAAAGGTAAGCTACCCTCTCGTTCCCTGGGGAAAACTCCCACACACAGCTGGAGAGTCGGGATGTTAAGAACAGGCCCACACCTGCCCTCCTCCTCTCACCCAGGTCAACTCCAGCGTAGAAGAGGGTCCATCCCCTCTCAAGGATTTGGAAGGTAGAATCTCTCTACCTTCTGCAGCAGCTCAGGCTTCTTCCCAGCCAGTGATGTTACGTTCCATGTCCCTACAATCAGTTTAGCTGGTAGCTGGGGATCAGACCACCAAGGCCCCCTGCTGCCCGATCCACATTGAACCAGACCCTAATGGCTCTCCCTACGGGTGGTGGGCCTGCGGGAAGATGGTCCCATGTCCCTGCTTCAGGCTGAGCCCGACCAGGCCCCACGGGCAAAGGCCACCAGGTGCTCGCCTATGGGCCCCATCTCCAGGCCTGGCTCTAGGGCGGGCCTGGTAACCCTCCGGGCAGGGTACAATCAGGGTTCCCTTGATATTCTTCTCGTATGGATCTTTTTGGACAATTCTTTGTCTGGCCCTTCACCCAGAACCAATCTGCCAATGTAAACCCTACCAGGGGCTACTGCCCCACACAACACAGCTCCTGGGATCGTTAAGACATGCCAGCCCCTCCAACACAATAAGGTGATGGCCCAAGGAGAGGGTGTACATTCATTATCCGTTAATAATGAATATGAAGTGTAAACACCCATTTATCTTTACTCACTTTGGCTATAATAGACAGATGATGGACTAATAAACATTCCTGAATCAAACTCTAGACTTGGAATATTGTAGACATCCTGTAAATTTTGAAAATATGTATGAGATAGACTCTCAATAGCATTAGTGTCCACCGCGGGAAGCTCAGCTGTCACATCTGTCACTTCTGTGCAATCCTCGTCCTCGTGTTTAACTGGTCTCGCACATTCTTCGCCAGCATCTGTGCCACCTCAGAAGCGGGACCTGTCTCTTCTGCCTGCCCACCTCCTAATGTTATTTGGCAGAACAAAAGCCCCAGCACTCATGCCAACGCTCCTGCCGAAGGAAGTTCTTGGGCATATGAGTTGAGTTGTGGTGGAGGTAATATTACCACTCTCAACAGCGGCTGGTTGTGTGTCAGGCTATGGACTTAGAGAAGAGGATGTTTGTCATGTTTCCTTTGTTTGCTGTGCATTCTCCTCTCTATATGCTCGCTCCTCTGGTGTCTGGCCTGTCTGTCCTGCTCCTCCTTGGCTTTTTTATTTCACTTTCTGTCTATGGATCCTCACCTCCCCCTCATATTCTCAGAATTCTTTGTTTGACATCTCGTTTTGAGTTGTTGTTTATCTCTCTCCCTCCATCTCTCCCTCCCTCTCTCTTTCTCTCTCTACCTCCCTCTCCCTCGTCTCTTTGATGCCCTCATGGTTGGTTGAATGACTGGAGCCATAAGGCTGTTCCACCCACACACGTACGCTGAGCTGTCCTGTGCTGCACTGTTGAATCTCCAGCTCAGCCCTTTCTGAAGGAGACGGCAGTGTGTGACTCAGATGATGAGGTGGGTGGTATGGGCACAGGTGGGTGGTTAAATAGACTAACTGTAGCTTCTCGAACGCGCTCACTTTCACACGGGAGATATTCTGATAAGTAGCTACCACACAGCAAATTGGAGACGTGAACAGCCTTCAAATGTGATTTACAGTTCAAAGATCGGCGCTGTTGTATCTCTAGGTTGTTTTGGAGGCAGACCAAAGCTCTTGATTTGATTTGCTGTGATGACAGTTACTTACCACGAGAGCTCCCTCAGCCTCGGAGTCGAAATGACATTAGCAGATCAGCATTATCATAATCATCCAAACCATGCAGCTCTTTGGGTTATTTTCATATTTGCCTCATCGCAGCAATGTGTTTCAGAGTGGATGTGTACAAATTAGATGTTTGATTTTGTTAAATGTTTTGAATCAGCGTGAGGGCTGTAAAGATACTTTGCGGTCTCATAAACCAACAGCCAGACACGGTGAGATTATTGAAAAGGAAATGAAACAAAGTAGGGAAATCATCAGATACGGTTGAGCTGGTGTCGTGTTTGGTTATTACATGATTTAGATGGAGACTTTTAGATTAAAGTCGAACATCATCACATGGTTCACAAGAATATCGCACCCAAATCATGGTAACCTTTTTGCTTTGGGACCACAAGTTGAACGCTGATTGACAACAAGTTTTTTTTCCCTCTCAGTCGAGAGGTTTTCAATTTCGCCTTAAGTTATAGATTTAAATTTCCACTTCTACCATGCGTAATTATCCCTGACAGGCTTAAGTGACTAAGTTACATTTCATGCACTGGGGAGAACTGCGGCTGCCTTATCTTTGAACTTGATTATCTTTATATAATTTGGCTGTCTGTAGAGTGTGAGTGTGAGTCACTATCTGAGGGCTATTTAAACTGCACAACACACTGCACAACACACAAAGCCTTGACTGGACACTTTTACATTAGGCTGACAGTGTTCTCTTAATTGTAGCTCTAGTACTGAAAATGAAATCATGATTATAATGCCTTATGACTTTGTATTCAAAGTACAGGTGACAATATGTACATTTCCCCTATTTAGTTGTTTTGCAAACGACACAGAATGATGAGCACAAAATATCCCATATTTAAGTCATGCATTTCAGATGTGAAAAATAAAATGCTGTCTAAACTGTCATAATATTGTGTCTCCAGTCAGTGTGATGCACTGATGAATACCAGGGATTGTTTTTAGCATTACCTATAAAGCACACACCTGCTGTTTCACTTTCATTTTGCAGACAACAAACTGTGAGACTAATCAAACTGTAATTAACGCTTTACAATAACAGATTTTATACTTGTAAACATTTCTCTGGGCCACAGTGTAACAGTGGGTATCAATATTCAGATCAAATCATACCATACAACCATCCACTGTTAACACAGCTCACTTATTTATAAGCACGTGACATATCTGTGGCAAAATACAAAACAATAGTATGATAAAATATATAAATAAAATATAAAAAATCAGTGTATCTCTCATTATAAAAAGACACTGAGAATGTTTATTTACAAACTCTAAATCAGATTAGTAATAATACTGTAAGACTGAATAGATACTGTAACTAGTAACTAGGAATCCTCTGTTTATGCGTGTTATTAAATGATTGCATGGATACATTTAAAAGGACTGAGATTGTTTTGGTGCAAATACAGTCCTCAACAGCACCTAGTCTGACAAAGACATCACCAGTTCTGTCTATCTGACACCCGTAACCATCTGTTGGGAGCCCGTGGAGCCTTGATGGCTGTGCATCTGAGTGGTAATTGAGCCTAAAATGTGCTTAATAACGATTGTCCTGCCTAATACGGCACATCAGGAGCTCAGAGCACCGTGACAACCCCGAGCAGCCGAGACAGGCAGGCAGGCAGATAGGAGCGATGGGCAGAAACCACATTTCTACTCCTCATTAGCCTCCAATAACTGGGAACAACCCACATAAATGCATCACCGGGAATCAGCTGAGGGAAGGCACTAGAGTAATAGTTTCTCTTCTGGCTGTCATATACATTAGTCCCTCTGTGTTCTGGAACTTCTGTATTTTATTTAGATAATATTAGAATATTATTTGACAGAATGTCTGCTGATTAATCCCATCTAGAGTTAACTATTTACAGTAATAAATACCATATACCAAAGGCCCAATTAGTGATTGCATTTCATTGCAGCATTCGCTATTTGGTTTAGCTTAATAATATATATTGATATACATTAACAATATAGTGTATAATAATATAATATAGTAGTAACAAGTGAGGTAAGCCCCATTTCTTTAATTGGTCACATAAAAAAAAATCTCCTCTCGAATTTATTTGTCATGTTTAAATCGATCTTGGCTTCTATGGTTATGAACGTCCTCTGGGAACAAGTCTCCCATGTTAGTAATGGGTGTAAAATGAGTTGTATGTATTAATACAGTGTGGTCTGTGATGGGGGACTCTGCTCACTGTGACAGCTGCCCCAGGAGACCACATGGCAGTAAGAGGTACTTGTCAACAGTGGGTTTGAAACAAAAAGGCAGGCGTCTTCCCAGTCGGCAGGGGACAGTGTGTGGGATCAGAGGGCGTGTTATCCTGCCCAATGCCCCCGCTGCGGCTCCAGAAAACCCCAACTTCATGCACCTGTCATGCACCACGGGGAGGTGGTTTGACAGTGTCACGCTTGTAACACAAGTTGAACGCCCCTCTCCTGAGGTGTACGCATACAGTGATCATCACGCCGCCTGTTTCAGATCTATAATCAGTCGTTCAACCTGACAGAAGTACTGTGTTTCTTCGCCCGCATGTTGCACTGTGTTGAAGCTGACGAGACTGGGTGCTTGGGATTTTGGAAGGGTAATTGCCTCCCAAAGTGAACTGAGTCATGAGGAAAAGAGCATCCTCAGAGGAAAATCTGTCTTACAAAGTAACACATATACACAACAACGAGAGCCTGATGGTGAAGCATTACTTATTCCCTCTCAACTTCCTCTGCTATTCATTTTTTAGTCTGTTCAACTTAGAGTGTGTGGGTGCCGCTAACTCATCCAGCCGCATGTGTAACCTGCTCAGCAGTAGCTAAATGTTACTCTGGGGATATAGCTTCATAAGAGCAATACCATGCATCACAGAGACCACATTTAAATACCAAATATTGCCCATTCGTTTCTCCCTCTTCAACCGTGGAGGAGTGCGCAGCACTGTGTTTAGCACAGGCCAGGGGGATTTGAGCAGGCAAACAGATGGGACCTGTGAAAAGGTATGGATAAGGTAGAAATACAGGAACGGAATCCCCATGGGAGCACCCTCCTTATTCCTGCACCCACTTTCATGGTGTGTTTAGTACACTACTCCGTATGAATTATGAAGAGACTCTGAGACTGATTGTGCAAGGCTCTGAATGCAAAGTGTGTTATGTTCTATGTGGTAGCATTTCTCTGCGCATCAGCTTATTTTATTGTGTTTGCAGAGGAAAGTGGCCCTGTAATGTTGTTCTTTTGTGTTGAATACAAGTCAGACTTTGTATCACATGGTTGCATGAAGTTATTCAGAACAATGCAACCAAATTCAAATATGTTAAAAATTTTGACCTCAGCGTCGCCTGAGAATCACTACACTAGGTCTATGGTAGCAATCAGCACCCTTATTTCAGGACTTCTCTGGACTGCACACCACTGACAAAACCCATGTAGGAGCGGAGTCGACAAATCTGGAAACAAGATGGGCACTCTGACCTTCCCCTGGCACACCGCCCACAGCCTGCAAACCCACTCAACATGACGGGTATCTGTGCGTCTCTGCTGAAATCATGGCAGGCATAATTGCACCTCCTGTCCAAGTGCGGGAAAGATAGTCTCGAGGACTTTTCTTTATGCAACTCTGCAAGACACAACAGAACAAGAGTACTCACCCTCATCTGTGGATCAGACCCCAAAGGTCCCTTGCTGGAGTCAGAGATGTAATGAGACATTGTTAACTCAATTTCTACAGTCTTCAGAGAAAATGTGAAAGGCTTTTCTCTGGGACTTCAGAGAAGCAGTATCATTTAAGACACTTGTCTGGAGTCTAATGGTGGTGAACACATGTGTCTTTGACATTTTGTCAAAATAAAGTCTCTGTCTGTCTGGCTGGCTGTCTGTTATTTATTCCAGGTATGATAGCATGATGTTGTGGGGACCTTTTCACACACACACACAATATGGGGACCTACCTACTTTAAGAGAAATACAGCTCCTATTATAAAAAATACTTATGTTTTAAAGAAGGTTTAGGATAAGGATAGGCGGTTAGCGTTAGGGTTTAGGGTTAGGGATGGTTTATGGTAGTAGTAAATATTAGTTACAATCAAGGATAGAGTAAGTGTCAACAAATTACAGAAATGTGGAGAAATAAATGAATGTGTGTCAACAGAAATAGAGACAGTCCCGTTCCTCCTTTGTCAACACCTTTCTAAATAAAAAAGGGGGCTTGCCACATCCACGGGTTACTGTACAGATGCCCTGACATTTACACAGCTCTCCCTGCATGCACACCTGCGCGCACACACACACACACACACACACACACACACACACACACACACACACACTTACAAAGAATCACAGTGTTAATCTGTGTCACAATGCCCTCCGAAAAGATTGGGCACCCTTCAAAAATACCCCTGCTACAAAGGACAGTTCGTGGCACCAGCACATGTTGTCAAGGCTGAGGTCATGGTGAACTGTGTCACTGTAAGCCCAGGAAACAAATGAGGTTGGTCTCTTATGCCAACTCCCGGTTACGTGGACTCATTTTGGGACACGGTGGCTGTCTGTGTGGAGCTCACCCTGAACGGCTGGAAGAGTGTAAGAAAAAGCATCTTACTTTAACCTTGGTGTCCTTTAACCACACTCCTAACTGAACACATGTCCATCAACTGCAACATCGCCATTTAGCACTAATGACAGTCTCACTCACAAGTACACACAAGGGGTATGATTGACCCTTTTATAATTGACATAGTAGCCAGTAGCCATAATGCATACCCTTTCACTCACTCCATCCTGATTCTTATTCACACATGAGATTATTGAGTGAGGAATGTGTAGAAAGAAATATTTGTTGCAACTTTTCTTTCATGCATACTTCTTTTCTGGGTTCATCACATGTTAAATGCATGTGCTTGAGAAGGCAGCTAATGGTTTGAAGCTGCTTGTCCGTCAAATCTGTTTAAGCTGCAGGTCTGGGGACCAGAGGAGGAACACGCCATTGTTGTTCTGTTATTACTTCCACCGCTGAGGAGTTTTACATCTGTATGTTCCGCCTTTTATTTACAGAGTGTATCTGCCTACGCAGACCAAGTGCGTTCGTCCAATGGGACTACAGACAGAGCAGACACGGGGTGCAAAGGATTGTTGTTTTCTTGCTCAGAGACAGATGCACTGCCACTGACAAGGGAAGAGATTTGAAAGTCACAGTCTCCTTGGTAACAACATGCTCTCTCCAAACCCCAATCTCAGCTATTTAATTGCTTTCATCAGTGAAATTATCAACACAATTACATCAACAGTGCAAACATGTGAATATTTGGTTCAGCGTTCACTCCTGCTGGAATGGTGGATTGTGTGTTAATGAATAATTGGCACTGTGAATATGTTTACCAAGTATCTGGTGGTAGTGAGCTATTAAGACGGGAGGAAAGGGGCCTAGAAATTGTTAAGTAAAATGATGGTGACTTAAAATCTATTTTAGAGAATAAAAACACAAGGTATAAAAACTCCGAAGACTGAGTAAGTCAGAAAAAAATTTGTTTTGCTGTTTTACATTTTTAAAAGGTCTCAATAAGGTTCAGAAATAGGGTGATAATCCTATGATAAAACTTTTAAAAACACAGTTGAAATGGGAAGCTGATATTGGTTTGTACTGTTGTTGTTGTTGTTGTTGTTGTTGTGTTATGTTATAATCTATCCATCACTGATACCAATAACGTATTGAATGGTAAGTGAGTGAGGAAGTCCTCAAATTACAAAAGAATGGGAACATTAAATCAAACACACCCGCCACTACAGATAATGAAAAACACCATCACTGGACGGCAGGCACAGTTCATGTTACAGGACTGTTTGCCATGATGTTTGAATAAAGTAAAAGTAGTTGTCAAGATAAGGAACACAGAAAAAGACGCTCAGCAGGTACAGAGACAACCCAGCATGTGAAGTACCTTTTCCATGTTGAGCTATAACACATCATTACAATCATCTACCCAACTCCTGTCCCTCCTCAGTACTAAATAACTAAATTGATTCCACCAGAAAGCATGCACTTCACCACTGACACCGTGAGGGGGGGTTTAGACCAGTGGGGATATAAATACCTGCCGAATCATGAAATGCCCACCGCTGAGAGACAGAGGAGAGGCCAATCAGTTGAATAATGGCCATAGGTTTTACACTGTAGCTGCCAGTTCTGGTTGCCATCAGTAGTAATGTCCACCTTGACAAACCCTAAGAGTGTTTTTTGATCAATGCTGCCTGATGGGAAGGGAAAATCAAGCCCATAAACGGGCCCTTGGATGCTAAAAGGGGAGTCAGACCTGAGGGACAGAGCACTGAAATGTATGTTGAGAGGTATATTGATGGCTGAATTCCGAGAAGTAGAACAGTTTGACCCTATAGCACTTTACACTATCCTTACATTTGTGTGCTGTGAACTTTCACATGTACGTTTTTTGTGTTGGCAAATGTATGTTCACAAGTGATGTGTTATTTACTGTACGTGTGTTATGACAAAGGATCTATCCAGCTGCAGCATATGATTACAGACGGTAACGACATTCCAACATGGCTCTCAGATCGTACATCTGTGGTTGAAAAGTTCAGATGGAGAAAGGGGTGTAGAAGTGTCAGTAGAAGCAAAAGAAAGAAAGACAGAGGGAAAACAATAAAAAAAGAAATCAGTTGCAGCAAAGTTTTTCTTCTCTGCAAAGAAGGAGGAATTTTCTGTGTCACTGTTTTCCCTTTTCATGGCAAAGGGAGAAGAGCCAAGGTCGAGTGTGTCAGTGTGAGTCAAGCCTGAAAGTGTGAAGACTCCAATTAGACATAGCCTCCGGTCTGACTCCAAAAGACAAGGATAACACACCCCTCCGTGAAAATGTGCCAAACAACGCAGCACAAACACATACACAAATACACACACGCACGCACACACACACCACATGTCTTCATGTCCCTGTTTTACATGAAATGCATGTTGATACCACAGCTGTTTGCACCCCATCCATCATCTCCAGCAGGCAACAGGCAGAAATATTAACAAGCAAAATCTGTCATGCCCTATTAGCGCAATAAGGAACCTGCTAAGGCAAGTAAACAATTTATTAATGTATGGCTGATGTATCTAATTATCGTGTGTTTGAAAAAGACCAAATATTTATGATTTCACGGTCTATTTGCACCTAATCGAACATGTTGCTTGTAAAAATATCCCATTTTTTTATGTTTTAATGAGCAGTGGGAAGGTTTACAAAGTTTTGAGCATTGGATGTCTCTTACTTTGCGGCGTCTTTGTGATGATGTGAGATCATTATTGATACCTGATGTAGTTAATGGAAACAAAAGAGTTTTACACAGAACTGTGAATACCTCGTCCACAATAATTTAAGCAATTAACCCACAATAGACAGACAACAATACATGTCCCTACTGACAACATTAACTTTTCCATATATAAACAAACAAAAAAAGGCATATATCAGTGACCCTGGTGTGGAGGTGGAGGAATCATGGTCAAGGTTGAAGACATCACTCCTGGAAGCG
Source organism: Trinectes maculatus (assembly GCA_016785345.1). Taxonomy (NCBI): domain Eukaryota; kingdom Metazoa; phylum Chordata; class Actinopteri; order Pleuronectiformes; family Achiridae; genus Trinectes; species Trinectes maculatus. Next base: position 302,071 of record JAFBJQ010003096.1, read on the forward strand.
GCTGCCAATGTGTGTGTTTACTCTAGGAACCATCTGTGGACTCTACACCAAGACTGCGAAGTCTTGGTGTAGAGTCCACTGATGAAGGTGATCCAGGCCATGTATACAAATGTCAGGAGCCTAACGCAAGGTCCTATGGGTCAACATGAAGAAGACAAAGAGCTTGATAGAGCCTGGACTCAGCTATCTGAACCCTGCATGTTATCTGACCCTGCATTTGCCTAGTCCTCTCTGTACCTCTGCCCCTCGGCAGTCTTTCTGGATTTGACCCTTTGCTTGTTTTTGACCAAGAGACTGCTTATTCTTTTAAAGAGTCTGTTCAACCTAAGTTGCTGCATTTGGTCCTCTTTGTACAACCGTCACAGTTAGGAAGACATTAAAGTGTGCCGCCACTTGGAAGCACAGTGTGAAGACTAGCCGACTCCTGCCTACCCCTGTTTCAGGAAGCACAGCAGCAGTATAATCAAATTCTGGATACTACTACAAATGTTGGGGTTTTTTTTAAGTAAGGAAACCAAGCAAAATACGTGGTTGTTGATTTATTTTAATAGTCACTTAACATGCATGAGTTGAGGCACGGTGTAACTATAAATAATAAAATGACATTCCAAAGCCACATTCCATTTGTCAGGAAACTACTGTCCTTCACCAACACAGTTACTTGTTGCTGGTTTACCACACAGCTAGGAATTATATGAAACTGTCGAACGAGCAGACGGATTAAGAAATGAAAATGTGCTGGCCTGTGAAGATCTCTAGTCAACACATTATTTGATAGCTGGGGTTTTACACACTCACCACATCATTGGATAATTGGGACTACAATGGAATAACAATAATAATGTTACATGCCACAAACAATAAAATTAATTGTTGCTGTTTACTTTGTTTCTCTTCCTTTATACAAGTCCCATTCAGAAGTTCTGTCCAACAGAGGGAACAGCGGCTTGATAGATGTGGAGTAAACGTAACATTATTGCTTCACACACACAATAGTAAACATAGCCTTGTGAGGCTAATCTGACATGCTCACCTTGACGTTACATAAAGGAAAACACGGTTCTTTTTTGCTGCTAAATTTGTCATCATTTTTTCCCCACAAAAGGTTTTGACAAACCAATGATCTCTTACCACTGCCTCATCTCTGTCATATCCACTATGAATAATCCAGCAATGCACCCTAATGTGCAGAAATTCCTCCATGACAAAGCATTTTTGTGTGTTTTAGTGAGAGAAAGAGCGCAGAGATCAAACTGTTTGCAGTGTATAATGTGTGTGAAAATACAAGCAGCAGCCACCGCACACAAACGCACAACAGATGTCCAGTGTACAGTGTGGACTTAATGAGCCATGAATGATACGGAAGGCAACTGGAGATGCCTTTCCCGATCTGTTAGAGGCAGAGTGGAGTTGGGACACATCTGGTACCTGCCCCCTCCGTACTGCACCTGTGCTTTAGATGCTCGGGGATGGCTGCGAAGCAAACTACAATTATCACCTCAACTTTGTCATTTCTACCCATCTGACATTCATCTAATGTACAGAAAAGGAAATAGAACAAGACCTTGTTTACTGTAGTACCTGCTCTATTTGTGATGATGTACGACCACTTAAATCTGAGAATTGAACATATCAATCTAGTTTTCAGTTTTCGTAATGTTAAAATGCTTGAGTGCATTTCTTTTGCAGAGTAAAATAAAAAGAGACTGACTCACTTTTATGTCTGTACCAATGATTGCTCTTTATTCCAAATCATTTTATTTAAATTCTCTACAAATGTTACTCTGTACCCACTATTATCTGATGAGCACCCTGGTATCTGCAGGAGGTATTAGTAACCATAATACTCTACCATGGCACCAGCCTAGGAATATGTCTGAAAATGAATAAATGGGATGGAAGTGTTTTTTCTTAATTTATTGTTCCAACAAAGGACAATGAGAGTTTAATGGTCTGAGCCAGAGTAAAATATGGAGGGGGTGATTATAGCATGGCAGTAAGCGGAATGAGAAGGAAGTGAGAGATACTGAGGATGAATGAAAGATGATGGCGATGCACGGCAGTAAGACTCTATAAATGAAAGTGGCAGAGGATGATCTCTAGCAGGAGAAATGGATGGTGGTCAGTTGTTGGCCCACTAGTCTATGACTAGTTCTGTCAGGGGCATGGATGACCCAAAACCAGACTCTCCCTGCTGTCACCCACCTCCTGAGACCACCATGGTACTGACCTGATTTACACTGATTGATCTTCTTCCAAACTCTCAAATGTGACCTTTCAACCACTTTTTCTCAACCATGCTGCCGCACTGTGGTTTGAAAACTTCTTGTGTTGATGTTAATGTTTATAAATGTGTCTAATATACATATTGTATATAGATAGTGTTCATGCATTTACAAGCAAGTCTCTTCATTCCTTGTGTTATTGCCATTTAATGGGGATTTTTGTTAGCAGTGAGAAAGCAGTTTAATATCAAACTAGACAGAAAAACAGCAAATAGCACTGTTTGGGAAATGCACTGTGAGATCATGCAGTCTCATTGTTTATACAAGGCTTAAAAAAGATACTGCACCTGAGGGATGGCTGTTACGGCTCGGAAAGGAAAACGTTGTGTTTTCTTAAGAATTTGTGCCGTACAATGTAGAGGACATGTCTGATGGTACTTTAACTGACAAGTGGCATTGTTTTTGTTTTCTTCCCTCTTTGCACAGCTACAGACAAAGTGTGGTCATAATGATTTTACAGACAAATATTAGACATTTCGACTTCCCTTTTGTAATTCACGGATCAGTTTCGTAGTCACTGCCTCTGTGTGATTAGCATGATGTGTTCATTCTTATATGAAAATGTGTGAATCAAGAAGTTATATATTTGATTACATGGTATTACATACTACATATTACACACATATATATTTGATGTTACATTGTATTACATACTTATACCACAGGAAGACTATTTACTCAGCTGCTGTGTGACATCTTGGTATATTTATATAATATTATAATTTCAAAGATGTCATTTGAGTGCTGAGGCTAATCAAAGAATATATATATATATATATATATATGTATGTATGTATGTATGTATGTATGTATGTATATGTAACAACCACAGCTGCATCCTCATTATCATCAGAGTCCGAAACTGCCCTATCATTGTCACCACCAACCGTGATTGCTGACCGACACACAGCATTATTTCTGCCACGAGACCTGGATCACAGATATGATGCAGCCTTATCCACCCATCCATCCATCCGCTGGACCGTCAAGAAAGGGAAAGGCAAAGAAGTGTTTAGAGAGCGGAGGGAAGAAATCACTGGAGGCCTCAGGCCAGCCTGTGTAGTCGCACACTAACCTCTCCTGTCCCGGCAGCATCACATGGTTAGACTGAGTGGCCCTGCTCCAGCATGTTGAATAATGAATTAGAGGCTGATATCCTGTGACGGAGACTGGGAGAGAGCACTTCCTCCCTGGGCCAGAGTGGGGCTTGAATACCCGTGAATAATACATGGCCAAAAGTGGGTCTGTTGAAATGACTCAATACTGGGAGTCAAGTGCGAGATTATCTTTCCTGGGTTATGAAAATATTGCAGCCTTCGTAACACAATAGGAGGGTCGAGAAGATGATCGTACGAAGCAGGCTACTGATGAATGTTATCAAATTGTTGTGGATGCCTAAGCTGTTACTGAAATGTCGGCCCAGAGGCGTCTCTGTGTGAGCCGTGTTTAGTCGAGTGTAGTCGAGAGATAATATTTCGTCCCTCCCAAAGAAAAAATGACTCCTGGTGCAAGTGAGGAAACGTGTTAATACTGGTTTTCACTGAAAGTGGATGAAGCAGCCTGCCTCTGTTCAGCATGGTGGGAGTAAATCAGCAGCCGTACCCCTGCTTGGCAGTTTCATCATGGGTTTCTGGTTACATGAATGTGGAAAACTAATAATCACAGCACCTGCCTTTTCAAACCAAAATAAATCTTCCCAGACGGAATTGTGATATATTTACTTATCTTTATAAAGTTGTCAATTTACACATTAAAAAAAAAAGGATTTGCTGCCTCCCACAAGACTAACTGGGGCCCTCTGTCTCTCACTGGGCCAAGTCAGCCTCCAAGAAAGCTGGAAACCGCAGGCTCTCGCTCAGCCCCGGCTCTCCCAGCTAACCGCTAATCCATGTGTTTGATATATTAGACGCTCTGCTTGGCTTTGTTCTGTAGGGATGTGCTGTCCCTTCTCCTGCCAAGTCTCCCTCTCTCCCTCGAATATCTCCCCCGCTGGTTCTCTCTCTTGCTCCCGCTGCAGTCCAGAGGATTACGCCTGGGTCCGTGGGATTTATCTAATTGTGTTTAATTAGGGCTGGGTCAGGCCAGAGTCACACGGCTCAGGCTGTTGGATTTAAAGAAGTGGATACTGTGGAGAAACCAATTGCCCCCCACCCACCCCACAATCTGAGTCTGGCAGGTGGACCCATGAAGAAAGGTGAGAAAAAGGTAGGAAAAAAGAAAGCGTGGACACCTGGATTGACAGAGAGGGGGCGGATAGAGGTGGAAGAGAGGAATCGGTAAAGCGACGATGTGTGTCTCTGTTGGATTCCCCCCGAGGAGAAATCGATTGCCACGCGCCTCGCTGTTCCCTGGACCTCTGCCTCTCCATGCTCCTCCACATGACACCACGGAGAGGGGAGACGTAACTCACCGTGCCCTTGGTCGAGACGTAAATGGATTGTGGGTCAGGAAGTCTTCCCTTTGGCATGATGCACTGCATCCCAGCTGAAATAAATGGGCCACTGACGAGTACTAACAGCAAGTGGCCTCTTGCTCTTGTCTGTGGAGAACTGCTACGGCTTTTTGAGACAAAGACAACAACACGGAGAGCATGGAACATATCTGGGTTACTTGGATTGTTTTTTTTTTTGTCACTTTACAGTCCTATCATAACATACACCACCCTACAGACGGTGCATACATCTAATGTGGAAAAAAAACCCTGTCACCCTTTACCTGGCCCACTACATCACCCCACTGTAAGACTGATCTAGCATGTAACCATAGGAACTGAATCAAGCACTTAATGACTCTCATCTCTCATCAAAGGGGAGGCATGCACATATTTTTTTTCTCCATCCAATAATTCAGTGAAAGGCTATTGAGTAAAAAAAAAAAAAAAAACACACCCCATGTAAAAATTCAGCAATGCATCAAAGAGAACTGATTATCCTTGTGAAGGAGCTGTCATGTTAAATCTCCCGAGTGTTTTCTCCTGTTACAGACAAAATGAATCTGGTCGCCTCATAATGAGCCCTTATTATGGCATTGTGTTTATGTTGGGTGAAACAAATTGTTATTCCTGTGGGGAGAACGAAAAGAAAAAAAAAGAATGTGTATGTAATTTGTGCACCACGGCATTGTCATCAGGAGTTACTGTAAAAGCGGGCAGCCTCTGAAATGTGAGCTTTTCACACACGCACACACACACACACACACACACACACACACAGTATGCAGTAGCAAAGGCACACAAAAAGGAGTTCAGGGGCCCATAAAGGCATGCCGATGGTGCGGCAGTTGTAAATGAAATGTAATGAAACACTGCTGCTTGCAGTTGTCTTGATTCACTCTGTCACATTTGACTTTATGAGACACAACTGACAAATGTGACAAATGTGTTTTTTTTCTGCCCTCTTACTCTGCATGTGTGTAAATGTATAAACTGTGCATGAATGACTGAGTGTGGAGTCATTGTGCTTAAAATACTGACAATTATTATGCAGTTTAAGGTTTGGAAATCTAATTGAGAGCATAAAAAAACACAACAGCAAAAGTGTCACTGTTAGATACTATTAGATGACATTTCAGCACTCACTAAACTGCTCAACCCAATAACCGCCAAAGACCAACCTCACTTTATAACACTATTATTCCCGTTTCGCTGTCACAACTTGTGCGTTGAGTTTAGCAAAAGAAACAGATGGCCAGTGACAGGCACCGCTATCAACCTCGATTGACTCAAAAAGTTCCCACAATTACTCTCTTAATCACAATGGCCCTTAACAGGAGCCGGGGCACTTCACCAGGCCCAGGGATAGTCCACTGTACAATTATTCATATCACGACTCGACAAGAGCAATGGATGGAACTGTTGAAAGTGAGTAATTATAGGGGCAAGCAGCAGTGGCTCTAAATGCCACAAGCTGAGCGATTAAGTCATTGCCTCTAATCCAGAGTAACCTTTCTGTAGAAAAGCAATATCTGTATGATCCGGCTCCATCTGCTTGAGGGGAGAAGAGATGTCCGACATGTAAGCGACCAGATGAATGTGAAAGAGAAGCTACATTTGACCCACAATTTCTTTCTTTTTTTAAATTATCTTTGATATATTTAATTTATTCGTGAATTTATGAGCAGGGTTTTTAAGCCAAGACAGCCACTCAGCTGATTTTACGGAAATGTTGCCATGACTCTAATGGTTCTTCACATTAGCACAATGGTTTTGGTGTAACGTTACCCTTTACATTAGTGTTACCGATACCCAAGAATAAGCCACTATCACTGCACCAAGCAAGACCCTGTTTTTCTGAACCTCCCTGACACCTGCATGAATCATATCATAAAGAGGGAATGTGAAAAATGTCAGTGTGGGGTTTCATCACATGGAACCAGAGATGGAGAAAATGAATACAATTTTATTATTCATCACAAGGTTGGCAGGGTGAACTACTGAACACAATATATCCATTTGCATCAACCCAACAACTCAGTCCTCTGTCATCCCCAGCATTAACAATTGAGCTTTCCTCTGTGTATTAGCCCTGGTCTGCTACTGTCAAATGTCCGTATCCTCAGAAAAACACTCTTTCCTTGATTTTACCTTTTTTCAGGAACTAAAGGTAGTCATATTCATCTGGACATTCCCTGTAACAAAAACTTTATGTAACATCTTTGTCATTTACATTTCACACCACAGACGTGATTTGTACTCGGCCAGAATTACGGCTAACCACAGTCATGTGAAATTACTGAGGTACGTAAGGCAAGTCTAGAGTCTTTTCAATACCTTTTTGACTGGATCCAGTCGACATGGCATCTAAGTACGCAAAAAGGAAAAGAGTTATTTTTAATGTCCACAAGAAGTAGAACAAAAAATAAAAAATTAACAATATTTCAAATTGACCGCATTAGGCAGTTATGTAAATCCAAACAACCTAAATATCAGTACAAGAGGAGGGAAGCCAAGCGTCAGTGCAGCAACATAAAAATTAGAACAAGGACTGAAATGGTTTTCTTTGCCTATGTCACCTTTGTAGACTGATATTGCAAAGTATAGCTATTGTCCTGACGGCCCGGGGTAAAAAGTGGGACACAGCCAGACTTAAATTAGAGGCACAGCAGTTGCATGTGTGCACATAACATTGAGGCTGGTTGCCTAGTCACAGCGGAACACAGTGTTGCTTCTTGGTCCCAGAGACTGGACTGGAGATGCTGACTCAGCCAAATCCCTCAGCTGCAGGCTGGAATTGGCCCCCAGGAGCACAATGTCTGACCCACATAACTCAACCCGCTGTACAATACAGCACAAGCATACATTAACTTTCACAGCACTTTACTTGGAGTTAAACTAAGACTTCTGGTAACATGAGATTTTATCATAACAACTTTACTACCCAATATGCTGGATCGCTGAATTACATGTTTGGACAGACTGTCCCCACTTTAAAGGGCAGAATTAATCACCATGTCTGATCAGTATGTGTATAATCTATGTAGAAGCATTGTTAGTGTTAGGTTTGAATTCTACACTGCTCATACTTTGGTCAGTTGCACGTACCCAGTCATACACACACACACACACACACACAAAGGGCAGTCAGATGTTGTGGCCTGAGGCTTACTTGCCCATGGCAACATCCCGCGCGACCATTGCCTCCCATTAACCTCCTCCAGAGAGTGAGGAGTGAACTGCAAACAGACAAGAGACTGCAGACTTTTATATTTAGAGGTGTACTGCTGAGCGTCTGCTCGCTGCTCTGTCTTTGTTCCACCTTGAGAGCCAGTGCTTGCAGGCTATCAGTAACCTGGCAACAGGTTAGGCACTCTTCACTTAGCCTACGCTTTTATATGTAGACATGCAACATATTTGCCAGTCGAAAAATTCAGGTGAGCCCGCCGACCCCTCCAGCTAAATCCTTTTTCAGCCACGTACAATTGAATTTGCATTGATCTGTAGAGGAAAAATGGCAGGTGGAGAACTGGAGGTTAAAGACCCAGGAGAAAGAGAAGGGGGATGGAAAGAGAAAACAAATCTGCGAATGTGGCCTGTAATTTTAAGGCTGTGGCCTAGATGAGCACATTTACTTTCCAGATATGTGGCACAGTTCTGCCTCCCTCTGCTCTGCTGTTCCGGTTGAAACACTGTTCCCAACATTACTCAAGATCAACATTTGTATGATCGTATGTTCTCGTCCAGGAACGACTGGTGGCGTGGCCGTTCGAAATCTAGTCAAGCATAGTCAGACGCGTGTCCACGACACTGTGTCAGTTTGTTGTGTTGGATTGTTTGCATTTCTTTAGCCAAGCTCATGAATTACAGGATTCAGTGTCAGTGGGAACTGGATTTGGTGAAACGTTTGCATGTGAGAAGTTGTATGTTGTTTTTGTTGCAGCTACTGGCCCCCTTAACTGCAGGTTGTTCTCCATAATAGTAACGAAACACAACAAAACAATGCCATTTTCACATCATCTCACAGTGTTTGGCCTCACTAGCTCACTGCAAACAACAGGACATGCATGGAAAATGAAACTCTTACTATAACAACTGGCTCAGAGGTAGTTGTTACCCATATGATGACTGTAACAGAGGAGGAAAATGCCACGTCCCACAGAAAGCCAATGGAAGATTTACCAACAGTCTACAACAGCTAGCTGATAATTAAAGTATGAAAACATTTTAAATAGTTGGTAGTATATAAGCGCAAACGGTATATCTATACATGAAGCAATTACTGAGCATTATAATACTATTTGGCCCTGAATGTTTTGGATTCTGGGACCTGGTGTCAAATGTTTAGAATGTGAATTCTGTTTTTGGCCTGTTTGTGCTTGTGGTTCTAGATAAGCATTATTTGTATAACATCACACTTCCTCATTCCTTCTGAATCAATTATTCAAGGTGTTGTAAACAGCAAACAGTATCCTGGTCTATTCCGATGACATGACCTCCATTATGTTATTACGAAGACCTGAAGGTCATTGATCGACGGGGAAACATTAGCGCGTGTCAAGCTGATTCATCTGCAGCTCCATTTATTAGGCAACATGCATGTGAACAGAGAGGTAAGAAGATCAACTCACCTCCGTAGTCCCTAATCAATACAGCCCACTCTAACCAATGCTCACTAACAATGTAAATATATTGTGTGAAGCGAATGTGAACATAAAATACTGAATAAAGCGAGTGACACCTACTCAACAAACCCAGACACTGTAAACTGCTGTATGGTCATAGAAGCCATTACACGTCTTCCCCTAAGGAATAAAAGCTTGTGTGTGCTTTTCCATGCCAACTATGATCAGGGCCCTTCAGGAACCGGTCATCTGGATTCTGTAAAAGAAACTTTGTCTTAATTGTTAAAACTAACACTGTGCAACCTGCGCTGTGTTATCCCCGGATTACAACGGCAGCGGCCTCTATTTTGTTGTCAAATACAGGAAGGTAAGGGAGGAGGAAAAACAGCACGAAATCGTATCAGTGGAGAGAGAGAGAGGACACTTGGTATTATTAATAGTAACGGACCCATGACAGTGAACAGAGAGGAGCCTGTGTGAGCTGCCTTTTATTTCAGCCACCCGTCCATATACCCCACAACTCCCACTTCCCTCCACCCCAGCATCTTATGAAATATGTACAAGGCAAACAGAGGTGGGGTTGATGCGCAGACCTTCCTCCTCTATGACTAACCGCTACACGTCCAGTACCATTACTTATTTATAAGGCATGCCGTGTAAGTGCCAGAGTGGCCTCGCTCGCTTCCCTCCGCGCCATAAGGGCACTTTCATAACACCCTGTTTACATTTCAACCACCAAGCGAGCAGTGATAACAAAAAAGGATCTCCAATTAGTTACAGTGTCCAGAGCATGGTGAGACACAGGCAGCGGTGATGGGTTCTGATAAATATTTGTAATGTCGCCGAACCCATTGCACTGGGTATCATCCGAGGTTATTAGAGGAGATGAGTTGAACGCTTTTCCAAACTTTTGCTTTTTAAAACTACGTAGGGAATGTGTAAAAAAAAACAAAAACGTTTCGCTCTAAAAGAAAAGCTTTTCAGTGAATATTGTGATTACACTAAAGGAAGTGACCGAGTCCTAATATGTTTTTCCTTAAGCCGAGTGTCTGAAATCAACTTTTCCGCTTCATTCCAGGCTGTTTCTTTCTTTTACATGGGAATAGATCGCAGATGCCAACGGAAACATTTTTATGTTGACGTGCCAGCAATATTAAAATGATTCAATACTAGAACCACAGCGCAGGGCCCAAAATCATTTTTTGCAAAACCATTCAGTTGAGTCAGCCTGATGATTTCAGACAGACATACTGCATATTGAAAGGAATTATAAATGCTCAATGGCCGAATTAGATTATCGTGATACACATGGATTCAATAGTAATTACAATTCTGACAACATGGAAAAATAAATGAATACAGCAAAGCCCTTGCATGGTGCAAATGCTGCAGATTTACCCAGAAACCTCTATAATGTGTAATATGGGAGCTTTGTAATTTGGCTTAGAGAAACAGCCATTGCCACTTGCATAGAAATAAGTGGGAGGATTCATTGTCAGGAAGTAAACAAAGCAGTGTGACAAGCCACTACCCCTCTACACTGTCTTTGTACCACGACAAAGAATCAGATCAAATCTGGATTAAGAATAAAATGCCTACAGCATTCGACAAGCACCTTCCACTATACAGATCGCAAGCTCCTCCAAGGTGCTTACAAAGGATCCATGTAGCTCAGTGGATATTGTCTTCAGGCTTACAGAAATGAAACTGAGATGAAACTGACAAATAACAACGGCACTTTGAAATATAATAAGTTTAACAATCGTAGCAAGCACTGTCCAGTAGCACTTCTTTAAGAGAGTTTAAAGATTGTCTCTGAGACGTACATGTTGTATATTCCTTGCATTCTGGCTGCATTATTCAGATTGCTACTGTGTACATTTTAAAGCAGTATCCTCCTTCCCTTATGGCAATATAGGTCATATTTTCCTCCAGCTCTGAGTAGCTCAGCATGAGGCTAGTCCTGCCCCATCTCTGAATGCCACCAAACATAGAGCTGGCCGTGCCACTTGGGACACACGCACACACACATTCCAACAGAAGCAGTGCCAGGCAGACCTCAGACATGTTACCATAGAGCACCGCTGTCTGGGACCTCCATTGCCACTGTATCCCCAAACCACTTTCCAGTGCCACGCCTCATAGATCCAGCCTGAGGCCGGGCCAGCTCTGCCCAGCTGTGTGTGATTCAGCCCAGACCTGGCTGACACAAGTCCACCCTCCATCTACACCATGCACTCTCCATCCTTCTCCGCATCTCCCACACCCCAACTTCTCTCATCACTTGTCTCTGGGTGGACGGGGGTTTGGGATTGACGGCAGGCTCTCCGCCTGCCGTCCTTGCCATCGCCATCTGCTTCGTGAGCCCAAGGAAAGCGAGAGGAACCATTGCGAGTGTCTGCCAACCAGCCAGCTATCTTCACTGAGGCCCGCCGCGTCCAAAAACGCTGTGCCGTGCCGCAGAACCTTAACTCACTGTCACAGGGCCGTCCAATGTGATTGATCTGGTCCATTTAGTTGGAGCAGCCAAGTCTGGAGGAGGCCTGGTCCTCCTGTAGCCCCTCCAGCCCCTTTCTGCCCACTCTCGTCCTGACATCCCAACGAACACAACACAAACACCCGAGCCCTGCCAGCTGGCCCACAGGCTTGACATGCTCTGCCTGCTTATCAGTTAACACGCCATGGGGCTAGAACCAGGCTCTTTTGGCTGTGCTATTGAGGAGTAATTGAACCGAATTGAATCATAGTTAATGTTAATACTGTGATATGCTTTCAGTACACGATAATTCATTCTGCTGGAAAAGAAGATGATATGTTATTGATTAACTACATGATAACCGAGGTTCAGAAAGTGAAATAATTAACATTACATCGAAACAAATCTGCGGGCAGACAGTAGTGTATTTCATATTTCAACAAATCCCCTGGAATATTCTCAATACATTTATTAGGGACAGATGAAATGGAGTTCAGAGGAAATTAAAGAGGTCATCAGTGGAGGTTTGTGCAGTTTCATTTTACATCCCCAATATGATTTCCTGCTCAGTATATTTACGTATCCCAATCCCTTTTATTGGATGGCTGGTGCTCTGGCTTGGCTCATTCCAGGGCCGATATTTCATTGGTGTTTAGTTACTATGAAAATGAGTTCCCTCGACACAGAGGTCATGGCCACAGTCCTTCATCTAGTTGCTATTTGCACTCTGTGTGTATTACATCACTTTGAATCCAGGCTTGTCCAAAGCACCAACTTTTCAATGCAGCCTTTTAACAAGCCCAGTGTTAGTTTTTGGGATTTACCCATCGCCATGCTTTACAGTTTTCCTTAAAATTCCAACCACATCATATGGAATTATTTTTCTTTTCATACATCTGACTCCCGAGGAGGCATCGATTCTCGAGCTGCTCCATTTCACTATATAAACAAAAATGATTGTAGACTTAGCCGTAAAAGTCATGTAAGGTTTATTTGATTTGTTGATATAGATGTGACATTTAGCTGAAACAGACATCGCTTTAAAGCTTTAATTGTGAGCACTGGGGCAAAGCAAAGATACAGACCTTTTCGTCTCAGGCCAGGGTTTCGAAGAGAAAGGGACTCTATGTACTGTACATACGCCGAGCGAGTGAGATGAAGAAATACAGGGAAGTTGTTCGGAAAGTTGCGCGTCTTCTCACTTTAATATTTAATAAGAGGAAAGCTTTTTTTTCTCTGAAACCCTTCACCATCCTTCTGGTCAGTGTATTTTTTTTTCAGATTTTCCCCAGTTTCATTCTCTCTCTCGCTCTCTCTCACTCACACCCACACACACACACACACACACACACACACACTGGTCTATTCTCTCAGCCATTTCTGTATCGTCTTTCTTGCAATCTTTTTCATCAGACACACTGTTAAAGGAACCACCAACACCACGTATGCTCCCAGAGGATACAGCAACATTTATTTTAAAGTATGCATTAAAAAAACACATGAGAAAACGTTTTGATATTATACATATTTCTTCAGCACACTAACAGAGGGCCAGTAATTCTTCCAGCATTTAAAGTTGCACTGACGCACTGAGCTAACTCCATATCTGACTGAGGCAGTTGGAGCATTCGTCTGTGAGCTGTCCAAGGACCACCATGGGAACTTCACTAGAGGGGTTGGCTGGAAAGATTGTGGGAGTGCAGTGACAGTTGGGGGACTTTTCTCATGTGAACAGCGCCCAGCCGCTCCATAGAAAAACAGACGACTATAGACATAAAGCATCCGTGACCTGATAATGAGAAACTCTGAGTTTGATCGTTTTAAAAACTAGCGGCAGGCGCCATTTCTTTTGGCGTTTACACATTTATAACTGTAGCCAGGTTAATTAAAGAATGATTTTCTTAATTCCCCAGAATATAATCATTGGAAATTTTATGAGCAGCAAGGTATTACGATCTCCCGTTTTTGTTAGGTGCTGCACACCGCGCTGCAAAGTAGTTTTAAGCGTGTCTCCAATGGTGACATCTCATCATGGCACAGTATGAAATGGTCCTGAAGTTGAATGAGACGCAAACAAAAGCGTGAGGGTATTAGTGTATGCGAGGCACATTTCCAGAAAGTGTTTATGTTCTTCTTAAAGCCTTTCTCTGGCAGAAGCGATTACATGAACGTCTCCTACTTATTTGTTTTCATCTGAACATTTGGCTGTGGGGTTTATCCATCTTGACAAGCACATAATATGGCTTTTGGTGCTGTGAGGGAGAAAATGAGCGAGATCGGAGAGTGGGGGGGAGAGGGGAGAAAATGTGAAAGTTAAAATAGAGGATCTATGGTGGGGTTTATCACTTTCCTTGCTGTTCCCCTCCTCTCTTTAACAACATGCTTAACTCCCCAGAGATGTGTTGAAAGATCACAATAATCCCCTCGAAATGACATTAGTCCTCACTCTTCTCTTTGAGTAGGTGGAATGCAACTGAGCCAAATTACTGAAGACACTCTAGGGTGTTGGGAACGATGTGATAAACACATAAAGTTCCCAATGTAATTTGATTAAGTCTAAAAAGTATAAATATGGTGTCTGCTCAGCATTGCATGCTAAGCCAATTAGGAGCTCTACAGTAAATGAATCTTAGTCTGTCTGATAGTTTGACTTAAATTCCTCAGCAATCAAAAGGTATCGTAACAAATAGTAAACGTTTACTATGGATTACTGTGTTCTCTGAGGGTCAGTAGAAGAAGGTTGGAAACCACACAGCAGAAAACTATGCAGAAAGTAGTTAGATTACTGTTAATGAATATTGTATATGAAATGTTGCATTCTACGATACACCGTGGCAATCTAAACCAACTCACTGAACCCTCAGCTCAGGAAACAGTGTTGTAGTTGTTTTACAGAGTAGAAGAACAAAAAGAGAAATTTCATCATTTCATCTGGTGGACTGTCCGCTGACACACTGCCTCAATCACTTGGCCACTATTTGGAGCGAACTTCAAAATAAAGTATTACGGAACGTGGACCTCTCCCTCCACCAATGGTGCATTTGAACGTTGTGGAAAGAGCACCAAAGTGCTTATTTCTGTTCCATCAAACTGGGAGCCTGGAAGACTGGACTGAAGTGCTCAGCTCCTAAAATTGCTGCAAAGATTTGCTGCAGACTTCTCAACCAGCATTCAGCTCTAACGGTTAGATGGAGGAGTAGAGAGGAGACACACTCTATCTATCTATCTATCTTGCTACTTTTTTGTTTGTTGTGTCCTAGTGATGTATGCGTTTGTCTGACAATGTTTTTTGCAGGCACTATAGTTTGTGTGTGTGTGTGTGTGTGTGTGTGTGTGTGTGTGTGTGTGTGTGTGTGTGTGTGTGTGTGTGTGTGTGTGTGTGTGTGTGTGTGTGTGTGTGCGCCAATCTGCTTCCTCCAGTGTGTGAAGTGTTGGATAATTAGCTGCCTTATCAGCCTGGGACACGGGCAGCCTCCTCTCCACTGACAGGTCATGGAGCCCAGGACCAGCAGGAGGTTAGAGACAAGGAGGAGGTAGGATGATAAGGCCACAGGAGGAGAGACAAGGATGGGAGAGAGAGCGAGGGAGAATGAGGGAGAGAGAGAGAGAGAGGGAGAGAGGGGCTGGGGGAAGGGGTGGAGGGTCATAGACAAGCAGACGAAAACCTGAAAGAGAGAAATGGGATGAGGAACCAGACAGAGGGGAGACAGACAGAGAGATGGAGCAGTTAGAAAGGGGGGAGACAGTTAGGCCCCGCAAGGACAGAGCAGCTGCTCCGGCCTATCAGCTCCTCCACGAGACCTCGGCGCTCATTAGCATATATCCGAATGACAAATGTGGCCCGCTTTGGCAAAGACTAATTAATTCATAGAGGGGGGAAACTCAGCAGAGTAAGAATTCAAATCATTCAATGCCACAGGCCTGAACAAGTGTTAACGCTGAGGACCATTGTGTTTTGGAATTACGACACAGTTTCCTGACATGTCCTGAAAAGGTTACGGCTTTCAATCCAGGATTTTAATTGTGTTTGTTTTCTGTACATACATCTTTTTTTTCAGTATTGAGGGTGAGTGTTCCTTGGTGAAAGAAAAGTTTGTGGTTTTGAAGGTACGCGGTCGCTTTTTTTTATTACTGCGCGTTTGCAACGCGTGTGAGTGGGTGTGATTAGGTTGATTAGACTGATAGGTTGTGTGAGGTATATTTTCACACACGGAAACACTCGGGACTTCATGATTTACAACAGGGAACAATGAACAGGAGAAGATTGCGGCGCTCTGAAGTGATGGCAGGCTGAGCGGCCTCGGAAACACAGGGAAAGGATAAGTGCTCCCCCTTGTGTTCACCACACATACTCTTATAAAGCCTTTATGAAGCTGCTTTCACCGACTATGATCATATCTGTTGGACAAGGATCTCTAGGTCACATTAAAATGATATTGCTTTCTGTCACTATGGATACCTGCACAATGTTTTGCACATCACACACAGCCTCTTCTTTTCCTCTCAGCACAATCAGCATTACATCACTTTATCATCCTGGAAAAAAGAGGTGACGTCTACCAATGAAATGTCTGTCTCTTTAACTGTTGTTAACAAGCCAATCATTCTCAGGGGATGTGGGCAAATCAATCCAACATGTTGGCAAGTGACACCAAGTGGCGCGTGTGCATGTGTGTGTGTGTGGGGGGGGGGGGGGGGTAAACGATCCATTTCAGTGAGTTTATAGATTAAGTATCCGCTTCATGCCCCATCTTGTGTGTGTGTGTGTGTTTTTTTTAATTTCCACTTTACTGGAGGCCTAACTGGCCAGAACATCTGGCCCTCATCAAGTCCAGGTGTTCCTGCTGCAGCGTGTCTGTGTGTGGTGTGTGTGTTTGTGTGTGTGTGTGAGCACCTTCTCTGCCTCTCACTTCCTCTTGCACCATGTCCATCTCATTCTCTACCCCGCTTGTCTATCTCTTCTGTTAACTTTTCCTCCCTACTCCGAAGCGCAACATGATCACACAGGTGCGACCGATTTTCTTACCAAATCCCTTGCTAAAGACCCCACAATGGCTGCCGAGCGCTCCCTGCTAAACCAGGCTCCTCCAGCACCATAATTACATCAAAACAGAACATGTTGAGCAGTGTGAGGACTATTTATACATCCACTTCCAGAGCCAGTTTTCTGCTTCCAAGGAACATTCTTCTGTGACTACTGTGTGCGTGTGTGTGTGTGTGTGTGTGTGTATATGTGTGTAAATGAGACTTGGGGTGAGTGCTGGAGGAACAAATGTGTGGTAGTTGGCAGATGTACTGTGATTCTCCAGGTGGCACACAGGGGCCCCTATTGCTGCTGCCCATTACCAATTACCTCAAAACTGGAGCACCTGCGAAACACATTATATCTTGACCAGTAAAAGAAGGTGGTACTCTTTTTGTCTGACAGTGGCGGACAGCTAAAGCGATTTTAAAGCAACGCTCTGACCGACTGTTGGTTCAAAAGGGATCATTCAGGCAAAGCCGCAACTATTACAGGCCTACTATTCATATCTTTGCATGAGGTCATCATAATTTCCATACTAGGTCTGTATGTAAAAAGATTGCTCTCTGGTTCAAACGACAGAATGCTCTTTGTTGGACATATCGCGTAATTGTGCACTGTTCCAGGCTTAAATGGGCACTTGCACCATAGGACCATTCATTTATTTATTTAATACCGTTGCTACCATGGCAATGGCGTTGGTCTCATTCATTCTAGCGTGCAGTTATTTAGCGTTCCATTATTCAATTCCTCACATCTCTTCACTTGCAAAGAATAATGAGTTTGACATTGAGTCGACAGAGGACGATTTTTGACCACATATGAAAAACAGTAAGTCGGAAAATTCAGTGATTTTGTTTCTTTTTATGTATGTTTATACATATATTTGTGTGTGTGTGTGTGTGTTTCATGATATAAATAAGTAAAAAAAACAATCAAGCTCGTATTTTCCACAACCATCTGCTACATATAAGCACTGATCGGTGTGTGACAGTTATGACAGTAAAGATGGTGGGTGAGAGTTATTGAGGTTCGACAGCAGCAAAAACAGGCAACAAATGAATGGAAACAGTCCCACAGGTTTTTGTTGGTGGGGTTAAAGAAGACAGCGAGTGCATTTGTACTGCAAATGCCAATTACAACTTTCTGACGACAACACGTGCTGTTTTTCGCCATGTGATTTTGTCACATGGCCATTTGTTAATGAACTTTGGTAAAGTGTGGTGGAAAAAGAGTAGAATTTATAGACTATACAGTGTATTTTTAAGGGAGAAATGCTTTGGCAGTAGCAGAGAAGTCCATACCTCCCATAAGACGGGAGCTGGAGGTGTGAAATTCCATACAGGTGTCTATGGATTTTAATAAGCTTGCATTAAGTGTGCCGAAATCAAACACAATCTATACAGCAGAGCTGGAGCTGAGGTATTGTCTGACCTGAGTCTGTCTGAGGTGTTAAAATTAGATTTTGGCAAAAACATATACGATTACTATAGTAATCCTCTACTCTCCTGTGTCTGACAAGCTGTCATCAGGTACAGCACTCTGTAAGCCCACACACACACTCACACACACGTAAAACTCTCCAGGTCTCACTAGCTCAGTCCAATCTGTCCTGGCCTGTCCAGGCCTCTGCTGTGCCTGTAGACCACACATCCACACATCAGCCCTTTATTGTTCCTTCCACTGTGGTAATGGAAACAGAGTCAATGTGGCACAGAGAGGGAGGAAGTGGTGGCCAAGGGATGTGGGCCCGTGGGCCCTGCATGGCCCCTCCATGGTTGGCATCTCATTACAAACACACATACACGCACATACACACAGTCAATTACACATGTATTACTGCACACAAACTGTCTTTCTCTCCCTCTCAGGGTTTGAGACACACATATACAAGCGGGTTAGAGCAAGCCGCACTGTAGTGAAAACACACACCGCCCCTGCATCTCTTCAAATGGTAGGAAATCCTGGACATGTCAGGCACATTTAGAAAAATACTTGAGGTTTGGGAGAAATTGGGATCACCTCATCTTGGAGTAACGTGATGCCGGTTATATTAAAAAATGAAAGGGGGCCCATATGGAAGCCATCGCCGTCCTCGCGCATGCACATACAAATCAAAGGCACTCCGGCCCGGCTGGTAATGAGGGTGACCGTGATGTTTTAATGTTGTTATCCTACTGTGTGGTTTAGGTAATGGCCGTATAGGAAGGGAGGCTTCATCCCCACACACAGAGGGGTCTGCGCAGTATTGTTACAGCCTAAACACATTTTGTTATGGTCGTTTTAGGTATCACTTCTACGCATAGCAGGTAGGGTTTAGTGGTTGGTTAGCAAGCTGGATTTATTTACTTAAATGTCTCAGAGCAGCCAAATGGACACAAAGGGTCTGGAGCTCCTTTTACAGTCAAACAGCACAGAATAGAATAGAATAGAATAGAATAGAATAGAATAGAATAGAATAGAATAGAATAGAGACTTTACATGTTCTTTCTTTCTCCACCGCAGATGATGTTGTGGCTTTCACATTCTCTAACTGATCTGTGTGGGAATAAAGAGATGTTAGATGTCGTGGTAATAATTGTCTGTGTGCATCCCCTGGTTGTTGTTAGAATGTGTATGTGTGGCAGATACAGTGTGTATCTGTGTGTGTGTGTGTGTGTGTGTGTGTGTGTGTGTGTGTGTGCTCCGGTGCTATCAGTCTTGGTCAGGTCCCTGCCCGTGTGTGTGAAGGTTTGTCTCCCTGTGTTGTTGCAGCCTGTGTAATCATGGTATTAATTATTAGCTGTTTGCTCTCCATCATCCCCCTCCCCTGGGGCGGGCACCATGCCTGGGCTGCCAAGGGCTGGCTCTGGATGTCTCATCCACTATAAATCTGCATGGTTAACATCACAACATCACTGCACCAGCAAGCAAGTTGTTATACATGTCTTGTCACTTGGGTTCGCGCAATTTTTATCTGCCTCAAAACATTATCCCTGCCCTTGTTACTGTTGTGATGTTTTATTTTCAGCCACTTAAAAATAAGCCACGTTTTTTTTTTTTCCTATGTTTCATAACTGCACCTTTTGCCTGAAATCATGTTGCGCAGCCAAGAAATACACAACATGTCCCCACGGGCTCAGCCTAAATGGTGTGAGAAAAGATGTCTCACATTATCCTGCTTGGTGTCCTCAGGCCAGGCTGTGAATTAGCCTCAACTCTATCTAATCTCATATATGGCCTTTACAAGCACTGCCACCAGCATATTCCCAACACACGCACACGTTTGGTACATTTTTTTTTTCTCCCTCAAATGGCACAATTGGCATCATTGCTTAAGATATACTTGTCTGGGAGAAAGTCACGGCATCTGGCAGTGACTGCGCTGCCATAGGCAGTGTGTGTGAAACCCAGAGCGGGTATGTAAATCTCAAAGGCAGTGGGGTTTTCATCCCTGATGGTCTTTGGGGTAAGAGCTCGTTCACCCCATTATTGACCTCCAAGATTTTACGTGCATTTCTGTGTTGACTGGTGACTTATGGCAACGTTTAGTTGTCAGTTTAGGGTTCTGATTTTCTAACCACAATATTTCTTTATTCTTTATCCAATTTTTACTCTTTTATATATATATATGTGTGTGTGTGTGTGTGTGTGTGTGTGTGTGTGTGGGTGGGTGTGGGTGTGTGTGTGTGTATCGATATAAATATATGAATGTGGACGCCACAAGCAATTAAAAAACATTTAAAGTAATTTACTGGATTGAAAGCAATTTCGAAAATTTAAAAATTAAACCGTACTGTATTATCCACCATTCACGCCGTTCAGTGGTTACCAGAGACACATTTCACATTTCTTTTAAATACAGCTAATCAGTGACAATAAAGATAATTTTAGCAAAACTGATGTCATTTTATTGAATGGAAACATAAATGATGAGTCTGAGCAGAAATCTAATAAACCTTAGTTCGTGTACATATACAGTATATGTATATTATACTATATATTCTATATAAGTACAACATGGCTAATAAAAATCAGCGAACAAGAGCATTTCATTGTCCAGGGTAACGGCTTGTAGATGAGGTAAGAGATGACGCGCCTGTTGCCATATTCAAAACATGACTTTTTTTAAATCTGTAGAATCAGGAAAATAAAGCATTTGTACAGAGTCTGTTGTATTAATTAAAAACTGCCAGTGTTCCCATGTGGTTTCCAAACACTTTGAAGATTCCTTTACAACGGACTGAGAGACTTAACCGTTTATGAACTGAAGAGGGAAAACAATCCCTGCGATTGGATCACAATGCCACATGTTAGCTGACTGCAAGTGCAGGAATTGTGTCGTAAAAGTAAAAACCGCCTCTTGAACATCATTTCAGGCAAAATCCCAGTGAGGAAATGCTGCCAACCAGTCTTCACCAATCACTCCCAGAGATTTTTCTTTTAAATCCTTTTTTTTTTTTTTTTGCTTTAAGACAGAAAGATGTTCTAATCCTCCGTTCATTGTTAGGGTTGTGTGGGACTGGTTGAGGGAAATAGCTTTTTGATGGCGATGGAGGGGAAAGGGAGCTTTGCCAAAGAGGGCTTCAGAAGTTAATGGGCCAGTTTCTATGCTGACAGTAAAATCTTGGCTGGAGCCTAAATCCTTTTTTTTTTGCTTTAAGACAGAAAGATGTTCTAATCCTCCGTTCATTGTTAGGGTTGTGTGGGACTGGTTGAGGGAAATAGCTTTTTGATGGCGATGGAGGGGAAAGGGAGCTTTGCCAAAGAGGGCTTCAGAAGTTAATGGGCCAGTTTCTATGCTGACAGTAAAATCTTGGCTGGAGCCATCAGGCGCTTCCGAGGCGTTATCGACTTCAGCGGTTTTGAAGATTATCTTTAAAGGGAAAACAGAAAATGACAGTGTCAAGAACAAGAGAGTTGTCTAAAAGCAAAGGTTTAATCAAGACTTATACCAGATGGATTTATCACCAAGCTAAAGCTGATTTATGTAGAGGAAACATAATAGTTTAGAGAAATGCTTTGCCTTGAGAGCATCTGGAGAGGAAGACGAATCAGTAGTGGATTCATATCTTGATCCAGCACCAGCAACGGAGTCTGGGCTGCCAGTGGGTAACGTTTGATCCAATGGTAGAAATGTTGCCTGTGGTATGTGTTGCCCCTGCACAACAAAGACCCACAAAAACAATGAGACCCATTTCCTCAGTGAGTATTCCTTTGCACTACAGGTGCTAACAAACGCAGAGCTGTATTTCAGCAAGGGAGAAGGAGAACGTGAGTTTCTTGAGTATTTTAAGAATAACACAGGATTCTTTAGCTCTGCCAATCCTTTACAAAACCAGAGCGCTATGGCTACTGTAGGTTTCACTGCACTTTGGAGTGGGAAAACACCATCTGGGGCAGTGTTCTGGCATGAAAATTGGTAAGGTAACCAAAAGGCTTGGAGGAAAGACACGCTGACCCCGTCTCTCATGGCTCCTCTTGCAGAACAATGAGCCAAAAAGAAAAAAAAAACCATCCTATTCACTCCCACTGGCGAACAGGTGCCTACAGCTACAGCACAGTAAAGATGGAAGGCTGAACACAGAGTTACATGTACAGTATGAGACTGCTGTGGTAAGATTTTTGTCTCCTGTAAACTGACACCTCTCCCAAACACATAATTAATCACCAAAGTTGCAGCAAACTATTTGTCAGACAATGACAGGCAGGCGTTGAGGAGTTGCAAGGAGAAGGTTGCATCTGCTAAGAATAGTAAACGTCTGAGTTTGCATATACGTGTGTGTGTGTGTGTGTGTGTGCTTCATGTGTCTTTCATGTGTGTATCCATTTCCATACATTCATGAGTGAGCCTGTGTTTGGTATCTCGGGGGTTGCAAGGATCTGCTGCGGAGCAGAGACCCAGCCAATAAGCCACAAGCCATCGGCGGCCAGGTCAGATTAGGTTTCTGTCGTTGGCCTTTGTGCTGATAATACGACAATGAGTGACACTTCCCTACTGCCACTTCACCTCGGCCGTCCCACACTTGTCAGACCTCAGCCGGTCAGATAGGGTCTGTCAGTTGAAGAGGAGATAAAGGGAAAGTCAGGAGAGGCGGGAGTTGGGGGTGTTAGCTCCATAGTCGAAGGGTTTTTGTTACAGGCGAGGGTCAAAGAAGGAAGGAACAGCCCAAAGACAAAGGGTTAGGGGACGTGAAAGTTGACAGGCACATTAGACGGTGTCTTCTGGTCACGGTTTAATCTGAAGAGACAACAGATCTCTTGAGTTGCGGGGATGACCATGGGAATGGGGATACAGAAAAGCAAGGGATGCGGGGAAACAACTGTCGACACCTATTTGCTTCCACATTCTCTGGACCTATGAGGCAAATTGCAATTTGTGAATATGGGCTATACAAATAAAACTTGATTGATTGATTGATAATATTAAAGTTTTACCACCCCTGTGAAATTTAAAATAACATTTTTCTCCATCTATCTGTTATGTTCTTGATGTTTTCACAGTCTCATGCTTCTCCTTTCTCAATTAGTATTTCATAAGGGGCTCATCACCTTTTCACACATATCACTGATGATTAGCCTTCTGGGTTAACCTTGCACGATAAACTCCAGGATAGATTTAGTGAGTCTGTCAACAGGCATCAGTTCAAACAGGATGAGACCCAATGTCAAACGTTACCTCTCTATTTCAGAACAGAGGCACATCTGCCAGATACGCTTATTGAACTGGCACTACAGCAGCATAACCTTGCCCACCCCTCCACCACCATAAATATTTAAGGTGTGTGGTTAAGAAATATTAATGTCATATTTAATCAATCATTACCTTCCTAGGGGAAAATCCTGTTTGAGGTGTAGCAGCATTAGCAATTTTTAGCTTTGGAAATGTCTGGATATCCTACACCGAAAATGTGTGTGACAATGAGCTTCCTCTCTGCCTGTCAAAATATTTTGCCTTTTGTCCTGAGGAATCTGTTCATTTCAGTGAGCTCTCTTGGAAAGGTTTTTGTAACTGACAAATACGGAAAGGCAATGTCTCCACCTATAGGTGCAGATATAGCACTGCAGTTCATATAACTTTTGTTTTAATCAACCCAATACATTGAAGAATCAAAGCCTGGGCTGAGCACATGAAGACAAACACATGATGGGAACGTACGTAAGAAGATTATACTTATATATCAATGATTTAAACAATCAACTGGAGAGTGTTTGTGACAAAATCTGAAAATAATGTAAATTATTATTTTATTACTACATTATTATGCAATTATTTGCATCTTGTGTGTGTTTGAGTATAGAGTTTATTATATAGTGACATCATTTTTTTGAAAGTTTTGACCATTACTAACTTTGATAAATGGTTAAAGGGTTAAGAGGGTTAAGACTTGGTTTTGCGGTTAGGGTTAGGGTTAAGTCTTCAGTTGTGATGGATATGTTGATGATGTCAGTGACTGTCCCTATAGCCACATATAGCCTTCTGTTCAAGGCTATATTTGTGTGTGTGCATTTTGTGTGTGTGTGTGAGAGACAGAGCATTTACTGTACACAAACAAGAAATTTGGAGTTTGGAATAGCTATGTATTTGTGAGTCTGGAGTAAATACAAAGAACATACATTCTGTCAAACAAGCACACAACATACCCACATACAAGCCGAGTATAGAAAAAAAAAGAGAGCCAACATACAAGATCGATTTATACAGTCTTATATACAGAGTATTAAGATGTTACAGAAGAATAAAGTTGGAATATTGTGTTTTATATCATCTGTGTAGCAACACAATGTTTTAATCTTTTCAAATCTGAGAAGAATCAGGAGAAGGCAATCACAAAATGTATCGTAGGACAGTCCCATATAAACAGAATACAGCCCAGCCAAAGTGTGACAGAGAAGTGTCAACACAGTACATTTTTCCTTTGCGTGTTCATATTTGTTATGCTAATGCTCCAGTTTGGGTAATTAACACGTGCTGTGAAATTGTCGGAAACAAATACAGACAAAATTACTCAGGATATGCAGACGGATGATTATAGCATGATGTCTGATACGCGAGTCTTGATTATGAACTCTACTATACCAGTAAATTGTTTTTTTTAGCAATGTAACACAAAGGAAAGAGTGGAATGCTTGTAATATGTGTGGATCAAATAAAGAGCTACACAACCATAAAAATCAGTTTGTGTTTCGTATAAGAAAAGCATATTCATGATCATCTGTCATCATGATCTGATCCCTCCCACCAACATTCCTACTGTATCTCAAAAGGAAATGGGTTATTTTGGTCCAGGGAAAATGTCTTTGCTTTTTTTTTCCATCCAAAGAAGTAAGACTGGGTAATTTCTGCATACTTCTGAGGATTTTGTTTTTCTCAAAAATGTCACAACGCAGTCACATTTTTCTTTATCCCTTCTACAGATTAAAAAGTTTAAATGGCAGGATTAAGGTAAAAACATGTGTTAAGGGGAGATGGTGTCCCTGAGTGTGTGTGTGTGTGTGTGTGTGTGTGTGTGTGTGTGTGTGTGTGTGTGTGTCATCCTATATGGTCTCCACGTAATTGGCAGGGAACAAGCCTTGACGACCATCTTTGCTCCACCCTCTCCACCAGGCTTTGTCCACAGTTTCCACGTCCCTGATGATGTCACCGGGTTCAAAAGAGATCTCCGATTCGTCCTCTGTGGGAACCACGAGATAACACGGTGAAGGCCAGTTTATCACAGTGTAATTACTGGAAGTGGAGGCACTTTATGTGCACACGCGAGGTGATTATCCTCCAGATGACAGCTTACCTGCTTGGTAGTCATACAGAGCTC
Source organism: Trinectes maculatus (assembly GCA_016785345.1). Lineage (NCBI taxonomy): Eukaryota > Metazoa > Chordata > Actinopteri > Pleuronectiformes > Achiridae > Trinectes > Trinectes maculatus. Next base: position 327,703 of record JAFBJQ010003096.1, read on the forward strand.
GGACGCACATTTGACGCTCAGTTATAACCTGAGGTGGACGGAAAAACTGAGTGAGCAAAAGGCTGTAATCACCAAATACACTTCCTGTTTAACTATGATTCACGAGTCAGATGAAGGAGAATGAATTTTCTCTACTTGTGGCTGCTTGAAGACATTTGTAATTTTAAAATGACCCAAATAAGTTAAATAATAACAATAAATACCGACATACTGTATATTTAACTGTAGCAGATTTCAATTTTGGGACTCAGACAGTTGATAAGATACTGCACCTCTTCTCCATTTTCTGAGATCTCCTGTTCCATATCTTCAGTAACCTCCTGCTCCTCTGCCATGGTGTGCATATCGTAGCACACCACCAGCTCCGGTGAGCTGAGCTCTGTGTCAGACGGACTCAGAGATCGCTCTGAGGAAGACCAGTGTGAAAAGTGCTCAACACCAGCGACTCAAACCACCATAAGGAATAAATGCGTTCATGAATTATAATGTTGTTACTGAATGGCTGCCAAACCTATGCCGTTCTCTTCCTGTGTGTCCTCTCCATTCGTAATCCCATTGGTGGACAGAATGACGCAGTCGTGTTTGATTTCTTGAAGAACTGGTTCGGCCTCTGAAAAATTTATTTTTTACTTCAGAGTCATGTTTTTTTTAAATTAGTGTTATGTCATTAATGTGAAATAATGTTACTGTTTATGACATGGTAATTCAGGGAAATGAATGAGGGGCTTACTCGTGACTGGGAGCTCTTCGTCTTTCTCTGAAGGCTCAGCAGGCTCCATGGGGGTCCGATTGTCCTCTGACCGGTTGTTCTCCTCTTCATCACTCTTTACTTCATCCTCCTCCACCACCACCTCCACTGCCTTCTCCTGTGACGCAGTCTCAGTTCCTTGTTTCGAACCATCCTCTTCCTCCTCCTCCTCCTCCTCCTCCTCTTGCTCCTGCTCTGCCTCCTCAGGCTGGACGGGTTCTGTGGTGACAGCAGGCGTGTCGGGTTGCGTTTCAGCTTGACCTTCCTCCTGCTCTTCCACATCCTCTTCCTCGTCCTCCTCCACCAGGACAGACTCCGCCTGGACTTTGTAGCCAGTGTCTGAGACCAGCTCAATGGACAAATCAGTGGCTGTGTAGAGGACTGTTGATCGGAAAGTGACATCATTTTACAAAACAAAAATGTAAATAACATTTGCTATATCATACCTTCTGAAAAGATGCCTGCGAAGCTGAACTGTGTGCACGGACGTTTCAGTTAAGCTTGGCATGACCATGAGTATATGTGGTTACTTTGGGAATATTTAATTGTGACTGGGCTATAAAAATATTCCGAGCTTATTCCTGCATAATAAGCCTCTGATTCACAGTCACGTCTTGGCTGCTTTGGACAGTCTGCTCGATGCCCAGTCGTTTTTGGCAAGAGCATCAGAAGTCATTTCAGCCTGTAATAAAATGTTTAACCACCATTATCTTGTGTCAAATGATGAATGTCTTTGGCAAAGAAATGAGAAATAGGCAGAGTAATGTACTGCTCCTCACACTGACTCACCCTCAATGGGCATCGTGCTTGTTTTTAAACCAAATATTATTGCAGCACAATAACATAATACAGTATAAATAGATCCCAGTATAATTGGTTGTGTCATGTTGGAGGCTACCTGTGTTTGACGGGGGTCGGTCGGGAAGAGATGCAGTTGGAGCCTGAGGAGGTAAAACAGGCTCAAAGTCAAACGTTGACTGCTCTGGCTGGTTCGGGGTGTTTGGGGGGGAGGCAGGGAGGACCTCTGGATCTGGCTGAGAGGGGTTGTTTTTCACTAAACCGGGGGACAGGGAGGCCATGAGGCTCGGGGAGGCCGGAGGTGCAGAGGGCTCCGTAGGTGGTGGATCACTAGGCAGTGCTGAAACCGGAGGAGTGGGGCGAAGGGGTGACAAGGGCGGTGACATGGCGGCTCTGGCTCTTTGAGGAGATGTGGCAGGTTGGAAATCTGGACTTTTGGGGGGAGACGTGGTCCGGTAGATGGGTGAGGGAGGAGCCCGTGAGAAAGGGGAGACCAGAGGAGAACCGCGGGGGGAGGATGACTGGCTCTCCTCTGCCTTGGCGAAGATAAAAGCCGTATCTGTCAGGCTGCGTTGGTATCGCCTGAACGGTTTGCCTGGAGGAAAAACACATATTTTACAGCCAAAAGTGTCAAACTAAATGCACTGAGCTTATCTGGATTTAAGGGTTGGTATTATTATTACTATACTATTACTATGTCAACACAGACAAGACCACATACCAGTGCGGGAGGAGCCAGGGCTGGTGGGACTTTGTGATGATGATGATGAGAGCTGTCTGAAAAACTCCCTTGGGTTCATGGATCGTTGGGAAACTAACGCTGCCGCCTCCTACGGGTCAATTTAAATACCGTCGGTAAATAAGTGTTCAAAATATTCAAAACAATGTTCGGTTACATTATCTGTGGGTTTCTAGACGTGCACGATTGACTTACTGCTGCTTTCTCGATGGACTCGCTCCTTTTGAGACGAGCCCTCATGTCGTCCTCGTGCTCCCTCTGCTGTTGCTCCTGTGAGGACACACACAGCAACACATGCTATTGACTATTTGAAGCAATGTACGTCCATAGCAGTCACTCAGAGGGTCACACAGTTAGCAGGTATATTAGTTTCAGTTGTTTGTAACAGTTGCACAGTGCGTCATACAATGTAAAGGGTGTGCACAAAGTCTGTTTACAATTTCAAAAAATTCCTACAAAGGCAACTGATCAGATTTCTTCCGTGTACTCCATGACGTTATCAAAGTTTTTAAGTTTGTTTTGTTTTTTTCTCAGCTGTCTCTCTCCTCTATTTCCCCCTCACCTCGTTTCTCTCCAGGTGCTAACGACGTGATTGTGCTCCACCTGAGCAGATTAGTGAAGAGGAGGCCAATTAGCTTCCTGGTTATCCAAATGGCCAATCACGTACCTGAGTCCTCTATAAAGGGGGGACCAGAATGCACTGCTCTCTTTCTCTCATTGTTAGAGCTGTGTGGTATGTCAGTTAAAAGTTGTAGCACTCATCACAATGTTTTTCCTCTTGTGAAGTGTGTTCCAGTGGTTGTGGAGTTCCAGCCCTGTTTTGTTTTATTGATTTCGTTTCTTTGACACACCAACTTCTGTCCTACTCTCCACCAGGTGTGATTAACTCGTTCACACATATCTGACTAACTTAAGTCTGATTAATATTCATATTCCTGTTCACCACTCGTTCCACAAGACACAACACACACATGGAAACATGGGGATACTTGTAATAAAATGAAGTATCCACCACAACGCTTGGGGTCAATCCAAGTCTCAGTTGTTTCAAGTCAGTCTGACCAAACCTACAGGCCCACAGCCTGCACACCTGATGTCTGTGTAAGCATCACAGCCCAGAGGCTGCAGCAGCTCATAAACCAAAGCTTCTGCACATCCTCTCACCCACCCATTTTAACTTCTCCTTCCTGTGCAGCTCTTCTTCTTTCTCTGCTTCTTTTCTTCTGTGAGGAAAAAAAAGCAAATATAATGGCGACACAACAACAAAGTCGATGACAAACAATTGTGGACTAGTATCTGTTCTTCCAGTTCCCACAAAGAGCCAGTAGAGGGCACTGCTGCCAGAGGGCACTGCTGCCATAATCCCAACCTCTGCTCCTCGATCATCTGCAGCTTCTCGTTCATCTTTCGGTCCCTCTCCTCAGCATCCTTTCGCTCCGTCAGGATTCGTTCTCGTTCAAGGCGCCGTCTCTCCTCTAGTGCTCGTCTTCTCTCCTCCTCTTTCCTCGCTTCCTCTTCACGCTGACACACAAACAGTAACAACGTCAGACGACTGTGTGTGTGTGTGTGTGTACTATATTTTTGCTGTTCAAATGAGGCCAAATGGAATGAGGTCTACTTTGACATACCTCTGCACGTGCCCAGAAGGAGTCTCTGTTAAATCGTCTCATCTCCATTGCAGCATTTGTTTTCCTGTAATTTGTACCCTGTTAGAAAAAGGCATGAGGAAAACAGAAGCACACATTACCAAAACTTCCATTATTTATTTATTTATTTATGTCACTGCTTCATAATGCATCATTTTCAATGACTTAAAACTGTCTTGAAAGCTGATTCATTCTTCTCATAAGCCATACTGAGTTTCCACCCTGTTCCACACGGTGGACTGTATATTAAGGTGTCTGCCTCCATCTGGTGGACAGACATGCAACTGCAGGGGACTCACCACTCTCTCCTCCTTATCTGCAGACCTGGAGCTCCGTCTCACCCACTGTGATGGAGCTTGGGCGTGAGTGTTGCTGAGCTCAGCTCTTATCTTCTCCTCTGTCACATCCTCCGGCGTCTCTGCACTAACAAACACATGTGCTTCCTGAAACACAGAGAGCACTGGAAATAAGGAGATGACAACTAGAAGACAGATATGAACTTAATCCACTCTCTTATGGTGATTTGCAGCCACTCTCTCTCTCTCTGTCACACACACACGCACACATACACACACACACACACGCACACACACATGCACACACACATACTCCCTCCACTGGCTTCTCTTGGTTTGACTCAAAGTTATGCAAACTCGGAGCCAAACAGTTGTGCAACTGCTTGACTTCTAAAGAACAAGAGAAGAAAAACACTCCCTGGTTTTAGCGTGCGGACAGGAATGCATTGGTTTGGATGCTTATAGATAGCACAGGGGGGGCGATGGGGATAAAACTGAAAGGTTGCGGTTGGGATGGTGAAACGAAGAAAAATAGGTTGTGAGTGTGGTGGTGTTATTGCGAGAGGAGAGAACACTTGATATGCGACAGTTGCACAATAACTGGAAGCCGAGCTCGGGGAAGTTTCAGAGATTAAAAAAAAAAAGTCTATTGACAGAACGTTTTCAACAGTCACAGGCCAAATCACTGTATGAGGGTATTCGTATGTGGCTGGGAATCATTTCCATGGAGAGTAAGTGGAGGCTTGTTGGAGGAGGAGGGGGAGGAGGGCCAGCTCTGTCAGCCCAACACAGGAAACCACAGCTTTATCGGAGTGACAAGGCTGACACTGACGCGGAGCACGGCTTCCAATATGGCCCATAATACACGTCAGTGCAGTGAAAAATCTATATCGCTCTCACTGCTGCTGCCAACTGTGTGCACACAGAGAGGGGACGAGACCAGACAAGCAGCCCAGAGTGCTGCTGGGGCAAATCATGGAAACAGAGAGAAGAAACTACAGCAACAGGATCTCTGGTAGCGTGGTGTGGCCTGTTTAGTTCTGCAGAGTGCAAGTGCAGGAAATCCCTGTGTTTGCCAACCACCAACCTTGCATCTTCATGTACTGTCAGTACAGAGGAGGTGCACCACTCTCATAGAATACACACATGGCGTTTCATATGAAAGCAGAGAGAATGGATGTCAATAAACAGGTGCACAGTTCAGACTGCTGTATGCAGATACCAGCAGACACGTTTAGATAACACGGCTAAAAACAATTGTTTGTTATGAGACAAAGAATGCCATGGCTTTCACGTTTCAAAACAAAAAAAAACATGTTTTATTGGAAATATTAAGTGTTTCAGCTGAAGTAAAGATCCTGAGAGTTTTCCTCCCTCCTTTTTTCACCCTATTTCAAATCCATTGCAGTGATGACCGGATTTCAAAAGTGCTAAACAGACTGTTTACATTAATGGTCTATTCCTAATGGTAAAGAGCATTATTATGTACTCAGACTGTAAACATCCCAAAACGGAGGCCAAATTGGACGCATGCGCAAACTTTTGTTATTATTGTGGAACTAATGACTTTGACAAAGAGAAGTCATTGTGGCTATAATTGACGACGCGACAGGTTGAGAGTTACTTTCTTGCTGTAACTGGGCTGAACTGTCTCACTGCTTTGAAACTGAACTCTCTCCCATTGTTAAGACTGTGACAGGCAGTAGGTGGACGTGGGGACACTTGTTTGTCTCAATATAATGATGGGATCCTTATGGTAGCTGTCCTCATTTGCACGTTGGATAGATGTTTTACTGTTTTCCTTTTTAAAAATACAAAATAACCCAGGTTCCCATTCATTCCGGGTTAGAACTCCAAAAATACCCGCGTTATCATCGTTGCTGATTATGCTCCAGAGAAGTCATATGACATATGCTTTTGTAATGAGAGCTCTTCGTCTGAAATAACACATAACAGGCTTGTGGTGGCTGACATGCAACTAAAGCCTCTGTTCTCAAGTGTGTGTCAAGGCAAGATGACAGACGCGAATGATCCAAAGTACTTCAGGGTTCAGTGCCTCCACTGAAATGAGGCGCTTTATTCTGTATTTACAATAGCACTACTGTTCTTTGTTGCGACTGAAATCTCCTGCTGCACCCTGAAACACACCTGACTCTGTGCCAAGCTGTCATGTGGTCAAAGAAAATTATACTGGTAACGCATTTGATTAATTAAAGATGACTTATCATCAAAACTTCGACTGATCTTTCTAATATAAGATCTGCTCATATCTACCATCACATCTCCCGCATTGCATTGCTCATGGTGACATTTAACCTCTAATGCCCCCCTGCACGCAGACATAAACAAACACACACAAAACCACATCTTGATTCTGCTATTATCTCAGTGCACGCGTGGAGCAACGGCAACATCTGCACCCTATTCATATTCTAGTTTTCCTAACTTCATGCTACACTGTATTGCAGTATGTAACACACCCAAACCTGCTGCTGCAGACTCGCCTTGACAAAACCCCCACGCTGCCAGCTGGGACATGCAGCACTGCACACCAGTCGAGAGACACAAAGACATAAAGAAAGTGGGGAGAAAGAGGAGAAAAACAAAAAACAATGTGCCAGTGGAAAGTCACCTGAAGCAGTATACAATGGCACAAAAGCCAAAGAAAATGAACCCCGACTTCTTGTATTTGTCAGTCTACTGTATAACTGTGTGCAGGATGTGTCGTTCCGTTTTGGGAGTCATCACAATGTCTTTTTTTTATAACCTGTCCTGTTTGGCAGCTTAGTCATGAAATGTGAAAACTCTGGGTGCCTTGTTGTGCTTTAACAGATTTGCTCTGCAAAGGAAGTGTGTGATATACTCTTCCTGTTGCAGTCTGTTTTGACTTTTATTGGCAGGGCTACTGGACTGACAGATAGAGAGACAGGGAGAGAGTGAGAGGGGGGCATGAGACAACAACAACAAAAATAACAACAGCAGGACTTAAAACCATATTCCAACATATTAAACAGACAATAAGTAGAAAATTGACAGATCTTTAAAACATCAGATGAAGTTAGAACTGCTGAGTAATGAACTTAAACTTGGGTTATTTCCCTACTTCTTCCAAGTTGATTTTTTTTTCCTATTTCGAGATCTGCCATGTCAAGAATCTGGCCATTCATGTACGTGTGTGTGTGTGTGTGTGTGTGAGTGTGTTGGTTGAGGTTAAAGGTCACAGTTCTCCCACAATACACAGAAGGAGAGGCTGATTTTCCTCACCCCATCGACCCCCTCCATACAAACCCAAAATTATTTCTCCATCATTTTCAAATCCCTCGTGAAAATGTACGTAGGCACGCGCACGCACACACACACACACACACACACACACTGACACACATGGGGGGGACTCAACATTTATGGTTTAAAGGAGACAAAAAACACAACAAACATTCCACAGATGCTTCAGCAGTTGACTGGACGATGGCTTTATATGGAAACTAGTAAAGACCAGCTGACTTTCTCCTCATCAGAATGAAACCATAAATAAACACTGTTTGATTAGCACAGATGTGGAGAAGCTGCAGCTAAGGTAGTGATGGATGGAGTTTCTTCTATACTTATGCATACATGCACCTGAATTATAAAAATATACGCAGGACCATCATACACAGAACCAACACATCAAGCAGAACAGGAAGTGGACTGCTGACAGGAAACTCTCAAAACAATACAAAGTAAACTATTGTGTGTAAATATAGATTATGAAACTACAAAGTCTAGAGTCAAGGAATAAAGTCAGAGCCTTGTCTCTGTGGTCATTTACAATGTTTTACACAGCTTTGGCTGTTTGAATGTTTTAATGTTGTTTTGATTCTAACTTTAGTGGGTAAACCAAACATGCTGACAGTGCACAAAATCATAGCAAACGCATGCATGTGTTAGTTGTAAGTGATCAAGCACATATGGATGTACTGCACCTTGAAGAAGGTCTTGATGGCTGGAATGTGGCTGGCGCACTCTGTCCTTCTGAAGTCGTCCACATTTTGACCGACCTGCAGACAAACACAGGATGTAGACGCTCACGTTCATAACTCAGCTCCATGCACATTTATCCATAATGAACAAATGTGTATTAGGTGATGCTCTGAATACTTAAGTGTATTTGTGTTTACATTAGTATTTTGCAAATTATATTTTACAGCCTTTGTCAGGGCTGCAGCTTTGTTGAGACATTTGAGTTTCTGATCAAATACTTGACAAATGTCTGAAATTCAAGAGTTTCATTTGTCGTGCATAGTTATACATGGTACAATGTGTGACATGTGGTATTGTACCTGCATCCGTGAAATATATCGATTTTTTAATATAAGTTACATGTTCACGTGTGCATGAGCATCTTCATGTTCCAGTTCTTTGTGATTCATAAACTTCATTTACAGCGATGATACAAAAGCACATTCTCACATATTTTCCCACATGTCAGATGCCATGTAAACCTCTGCCCAAACACAACCGCAGAATGTAAATAAGCCTAGAGGATTAGGGTTTTCTGCTGAGGATTTTACAGGTTAAGAAGTTTTCATCTGTATGTGACAGACTAACTTGTTAAACCTATTATCCTGAAGCAGCTAAGTGACTTTCTTCCAACTATATCAATTAGTGAATGCTTGTGTGTTTATATGTATGAGTGGCTGTAGTCTGTGTTGGTATGTGTGTTTTGATAGGCTCATGTCTACACGGGTTAAGCCACTCACCCAGATGATCATAGCAATCTGAGGGCCTCCTGTCTCCGCATTTCCCAGTTTGCACAATCCATACTGGGGCTTGGATATGTGAAACTTCCCCGCCAGCTCTGCCACTCCACCCGCTATTTAAAAATAATGCAGATACAGACAAAGCACCATTCCTTGTGGCTATTTAGCATGACATTGATTTTTGAAAGACACACAACAAATGACCTTACCTCCTGAGTCAGCCAGTTTCAGCTTGTTGGTCACTCCATCATATGTGAATAATGCCCTGTGGACACACAGACACAATCCATGAGACATGTGGGTCACACAGATATGGCACACACGTTTGGAAAAAAACATCTTAATTTTTTAGACTGTACCACAATGCACCAACAAAAATCAGTTCTCTTCCTGTGCAACACATACAGGACACTGATTCGCTGTTTCCTTCCTGTCTCCCTTCCTGACTTATGACCCAAACTTGTGTTGAAAAACAAAAAAAAACAAAAAACAAAAAGACAACCAGTACCTTCTGGATTGAGGGCTTCTGAAATCAATGCAAACGGCGCCATTCACATCTACACTGCTTTTGACGTTTTGCATGTGAAAACCTGTGCTACCGCACCCTGCTGTCAGTCAAACTGGAGGTCACCGTAGCAACTCAGCTACTTCTGATGTGCTCTCATGAAACCATGAGAACACAACCATGAGGTGGATACAGGATATAGTGCATGCTAGCTTTGTTGCAGAAACTCCAAATGTGTCTTCACATTAAAACTCATACACAATTTGATATGAAATGCTCCTTGTGTGTGTGGCTGAAGCTCTGGTGGTGAGTTGCAGTGGTGGCCTGCAGGGAGACGAATGGTTAAAGTTTTTCTTTTTGGACTGTGTGTCTGACTCTGTGTCTGTGTAAATTTCACCCTGTGGGACTGGTGGGGGTGTGTCAACAACATCTGGAGCTGGGCAGCAAGAGCGCAAGGCCACGAGGAGCTATTACAAAAGGTCAAAGGTCAACGGCCTGTGTGCGTCTGTTTGCCTATGTGTGTCAGGAGGAGGGATTGTGTGAGAGACAGGGTTTCAGAGAATTTGTGTGTACAGATGAACAACAGGCCAGAGAGCTCAGTTAGCATCTCTTACTTTTTATAATATAACAATCTGTCTGTATCGAGGACAAAGAGCTGCTGGACACACAATAACCATGTTGTGTGTGTGTGTGTGTGTGTGTGTGTGTGTGTGTGTGTGTGTGTGTGTGTGTGTGGAGCAAGCAAGCTGCAAATTGGCCCTGCATATGTGAGACAGCAGACACTGCTTTCTATTTCTTTTATTTTGTTGTGTTAACATTGTGTTAATTATGCTGCTATTTATGACGTTATCAAGCAAACACAAACTTTAAAAAAAAAGATTTAGCATAACACAATACACTTGGTTGTCACCGAGCTAATTCACAAATCTTGCGGATTAGTCCGGGGACAATAACTATCGAAACAACACACGCATTAAGCGCTCCCTCACGACCAGCATCCAGAGCTTAGACACCGAGCCACAGTTACTAATCCTCGGTCATCAGGAAATTCCTAAAGGTCAACATTCACAAGTAGTCAAGCGCAGAGGTTGCTGTGCTGCTGAAGGAGTCTTAATTGCATGTGCAAATTCTCCACCCACAGGGAACAGGCTTGCACATGAAGATACTCTGCGTGCTGTGGGAGACGCTGTGTTCTGCCACAGCTCGCTGAAATTGCAAAGATCCTCTTTTCAAACATTGTTCCTCACTGCCGCTTCACACAACGATCAAAATCGCAGATATTGTATTTCCCTTTAAGTATAAAGAGGGTCAAGACCTAATCCCTGTATCAAAATGTATCATACCTAAGTATTTATAGTTTAGATGCAGTTTACCGTCGGGATCAAATTATCGTCTTGAACCTTTTTTCTACTTTTTATTTTTTCCTCATTCCAGCAGCTGTTCTCGCCTGCTCACAGCCGTTCCCTCCTCAGCCGCACACTCACTCAGAAGATTAACTGCATGGCTGAAGCTCTGATGAGATGTGCAGTCATTTCTTTTGGTTGAGTGAAAATGTCAGACAACGTAAAACTTCCTTGTTGCTGACATCCAATTAATGGATGATCGCTGACATGAAGGTCTGCACATGACTACTGTTCTCCGTACTGCAAACTGAACTGATACTGCAATGTTATTGATACTGATATCACTGTATGCCAGTCCTGTGATGTAACTACAGGCTCCTTGAGCAAAACAATGGACTCACAATCATAAATTTTTTTGAGTCGTGTGGGATTTGTAAAAATATTCACCACATCAGATACAACACCGTTAACTTGAGTGTGTAAATGACAAGCATAAAGATGGAAAGCGCCACACTGACAACAATAGCAAATCAGCAAGTTCACGTGATCAGGTCTGGACCACTTATTTTTGTGATCATACTTAGATACTACTCTGTTTCTGCAACGCTGTTTTTTTTTCCCTTTTTTTGTACTAGTAGTAGAATCTGCCCCAAATAACAGAGGAGTTAGAACCCTCATGCCTTCACACATGGAGGTTTCTTAACAGCTCTGCTGACTGATGAGAAAAACAGCCTCTCTTTTGTCTGCACTCCAGCCCACCTCCAAAGTCAGCCAGCTATGACCTCAGCTCCCAGAGAAGAGAAGAGAAGAGAGGAGAAGAGAAGAGAAGAGAAGAGAAGAGAAGAGAAGAGAAGAGAAGAGAAGAGAAGAGAAGAGAAGGGGGGGGCATGAAGAAGAGACACTGAAAAAACAATGATGTCATAATGTAAAACATCGACTTTTTTTGAGGTAATTAACAATAAGAAATGAAATCTGTGGCTCATTACCACAGTGGGACGCCCACTGAGATGTAGTGCATACTGTATACACAGGCATATATGTAGATATTCTTTAACACATGCACATGAACGCGCAACACACAACGCTGAGCCAGGAACAATAAGCGTGGTTTGTTTTGGACGAGCGGAGTCTCTGTAATACCTCCAAACACGCTCCGCTCCACTCTTCCAGCAGGAATATAACAGAAGCAGATGGCGAGCTGTGCCGAGGCCGCGTCTTCCCTCTGAACCATTCGAGTGCGGTTGTACACAGGGAGAATCTATACAACGTATACACGTCAAGAACACAACATAAACAACAGGACGCGGGAGACTCCATTGATTATTGCAGTGATGAAGCTATAAGCCCCAATTAAAAAAAAAACATTTGGGGGCTTACCACTAACTATTTCTAGTGTTCATTGTTCCCTTTACGCATTGTTTCTGTGTCTCGCTGACAGAAAGAGCTTGTTGGCTCAGAGGTCATTTACTCATTGCAGCTTTGCCAGTGGGGAAGACATGGACGATGTGTGGTTATGCAATATGACAAACTGCTTAGAAAGAGAGAGATGTGAGAAAGTGGATGAGAGGGTGGGAGCTGTCACCTGGATTCACTGCCACCTCTCCATCATAGTATCTTTTTCCCTATCTCAAGTAAGGTGCTGGTCCAGGTAGGTGATTGTTACAGTCCTTTCAATGCTTATTCAAAACACACACACACACACACACACACACACAAAAGCCTTCTTTCCTCCTGGCTCAAATCTGACCTGGGTTCCCGATGCTATTTTTAGCCCCTGTGTCTGCGTTGGAGTGGGGAGGTCGGAGACGTCCCCACAGCACACAGAGCTCATTTCCTCTCACCAAACATGGGCAAAAGTCATCCAGACTGACTAAGCTGCTGGAAAAGTCCCCCCAACCCTCCCACCCCCTGCATGTTGCTCATATAGTGTCCATGCGGCAACCAACGTGGTACAAGCATTCCACTGTTCATCTGGACTCAGTGGTTTACGGGTTGAAGTGTGAGTAAGAGAGAAGTGCTGGAATGAGAGACTGACTGGAATTAGGAGAAACTGGGAATTTGGCACCATAGCCGTCCGGACTGTAGAGATCCACACAGTAAGAAATGGTGTTGGTAAGGTGATGCATCGCCATCGCAAATGAGACATGCGGCGTGATAAACCACAGGCATGTTTCAAATTGTAATGTGGTGAATAAAGAGGTGAGAGAGTGTGAGAAAGCACACACAGTTTAAATAAAACGCTAATAGGGATTTACATTGTTCTGGCCATTATACTATGAAACCTGCATGAAACCTGTCTGGTCTGTGATGATTACTTAAAGAGTCACCAAATAGTTTTTTTTTTCCTTTGGCTCATATGCATTTCATTAACTGATACAATGCATATGATATGGACTGCAGTGTGTGTTTATGTAGACACCTCTCAGTGCTTATTGAGAATCCTGCAGCAGGAAATGAAGCAGGCAGGGAAACAGAAAAAGGCACAGTGAGTGACAGTATTGGTCCTGGTGGCTTAATGTACAGGATTCAGTCAGGCGCCCTGCAGTGTGTGATCTGTAACCACTGTCGGCCCCACAGACGACCAAACAAGACGCCTTAGTAAGAGCTGTTAGTGAGAGATATCACTGAAGACTGCCTCAGGACAACTCTGAATTAGCTATTGTGAAGATGATTTGAATAGACGGATGTAATTAACACTTACTGGAACAATGGTGATGTTCTGATGTTCACAAGGCGCAGAGGAACCGCAGACAACAGCTCACAGGGCGTTTATGGGATGGAGGCAAATGCAAATAAACCAAATATCTCTCAGCAGTACTGGGGTTTATGAGGGTGTAATATGCCCCTGCTGTCATTCCCACTGAAAGCAATACTTAAACATGCATCTCTTCCTCCATAGATAAGACTAAGGTGCTGCTGCAATAATAACAAAATCACACTGTGTGCAAGAATGATAGGCAGAGGCGTAATATTATTTAAGCAATATTATGTGTAGTGGCTGGTCCAGGGACGAGTCTCTGATCTGCATTTAGATCATATGTGATGTTGTGCCAGGCCCATAATCCTTGACCCAATAACCAAACTGTGTAGAGTCCCAATCACCAGCATTCACAGTTCCCAAACACACTGTTAGGATACGCTGCTGCACACACGCACACTTGTTTCAGTTATTGCTTCATATTCTATAAGGCTTATGTTCTCTTAGAATAAATACTCGAGCGTTTCTGTTTTCCTTTTATAAAGTAAATGATACTGGAGCAGTGCAGCTGCCAAAACCACAGTGCTTTCACCGCTCCTAATGATCTTCACCTCATGACTAATCCAACCACCTGCAGTCATCTTACCATAATGACAGCATACAAACCCTCTGCTGAAAAGCTTCAGCTTTACAACAGAAACCCGTATTAACACCTCCTCACTCTGTGTCGTCTTAAACGGCTTCAGCGGAGTTTATTTGTACATTATAAAAGCCAACTGTATCAACAGAGAACTGCAAATCAATCACACAGAGCCCCAGTGACTCTGCAGCAAGCAAAGTCCTGCAGAAAGATCCCTGCTTGTTTTGAATGCTTCGCACACCCATGAAAACGTGTGAGAGTCTGACCACTGGATGTTGAGTCACACCATAGTGGCAACATGATCTCATATCACAAGCATTTATTTATTTATTTATTTCTAATGGGCTGCGTCCTCATTTCGTTTGGCCGGTCATGTAGAGATGAATGAAAAGCCAATTAGATAACCATCAGTACTACATTAATATGTTTGGAACTGGACACCATAAAATGACTAGAACTTATTTACCATTAAAAACAATTTATCTAGGTTTGTTGCCATACTGATGAACCATGTGTAGTACTTTTCCACCTCCACCCTCTGACTAACACTGGCTGATCCTCTGTATAATATCTGACTGGGTGGAGGACACACCAGACTCCCCTGGAGACTATTACAGGCTGCTGGAGCTATTTGAGTTGAAGAGAATGGTAAAGAGTGTGTGGGGGGGGGGGGGGGGGGGGGGGGGGGGGGGGGGTGTGACAGAGCATGATTAAAGGACAGCACATAACACGTAGCAAAATCAAATGTAAGAAAACAACAGAGTGAATACAGTCTCAGTCAGTGGGGGGTGTGAGGTGGTGAGGGGCAGAGGGAGAGACAGGACTGGAATGTATGAGAGGAGGAGGCGAGGGAGGAAAATGCCTTTTCTCAGCAAAGCGCGGAGCCAGCGAAGTTTCGAATATGAGAAACCAAACAAATAAGTAATTAAATCGCTGCCAAGGAGCGGTGACAGAAAACAGCCTCCTCTGTGCTGATGGCGACGGAAAAGAGCGGGGGACGGACAAAGAGACGGAGGAGACTTTGCTGATTTACGGCTGACGTCGATTCAAAATGCTCCGAAACAACAGACCTACAACAAACACAGACAAAACGCATCATTAAACGGCCACAGTGGGGGCTGACACAGCTGAACTGTACTGAACACCACATTGTCAGATGATGGACTGTCAGGCGGGGGGGGTGGGATGCGGTGGAGGATTGCGTGTGCAACAGTTGGTCTCGTGTTACAGCCGTGAGTTAATCCACAGATAACATTGGCCAGTGTGTAAGTAGAGCTGTCGCATTTCTGTCTGGGTCATATAACCCTAACAATCACCACAACCGACTGTGTGTGTGTGTGTGTGTGTGTGTGTGCGTGTGCGTGTGTGTGTGTGTGTGTGTGTGTGTGT